>LDKF01000694.1:11629-39065 GCA_001026735.1 Rotylenchulus reniformis | reverse complement strand
CCCCCCCCCCCCATTTTTACGATATTAATTTGAAAATCGCTGCGATATGCGATATTGATCCCCTTGACCCCTTTGTTTATGTATGTCGAAATTTGGTCATTTTTGAAACATTTTTGAAGAACATTTGTTATAGCCGATAGGGGCCGCCGGAGAAAATTTTGAGATTTTGGACTACTTTCCTTAAGAAATTTGGTCATTTATTGAATAAAATCTTCCAAAATCCCAAAAATGAGGAACATTGGTCCAACATAAAGATAAATCTTAGAAATAAGGACATCTGACGGCTACCATTCCAAATCCCGCCCACACAAAATCCCGCCGATCAAAATCCCACCAGGTCAAAACCCCGCCTAAAGAAAAAACATTCAAAATCCCATCAATCAAAATCCCGCCAAATGGAAAAAATAGTCAAAATCCCGCCAAAGTGAAAAACAGTAAAATCCCGCCATCTTTCCGCTTCATCTTCCGCACCCTTCCGCGTCACTTCTATTCATCTTCCGCATCCTTCCGCGTCACCTCCAATTCTTCGCACCCTTCCGCGTCACTTCACTACTCTTCCGCTTCATCTTCTCACCCTTTCGCGTCACCTCGCACTCGCAACCTTCGTCGTGTTTTTGACTGGCGGGATTTTGATTATTTTTCCATTGGGCGGGATTATGAATGGATCCCCATTGACTGGGATCCTTGAGTAAATCCAATGGTGTTCGGAAAAATGGACAGTAAAGCCAAAAAAAAAAGTTAAAAACGGAAGAAATTTGTACAATTTTTACTTTATCATCCATTTTTAATGTTATATTTTTTGTTTTGTTTTTTCAATATAAGTTCTTTTTAAATGTTCTTTTCCATTTTATTTTAATTTTTTGGCTTTACTGTACTGTCCTTTTTTCCATTGACCTATTTTCCACTGTACAATTTTCCGGGAGCCCATCCAATGGGTTATATAGAATTATAAAGGTCCATTTGTCGCCAAAATTTGTTTGAAATAATTTTTGGACTCGTAAACTTGCTAAAATGCGCGTCAGAAAAATGTGGAAATCCCTTTAAGTTATAATTTTTTGAAACGATTTTGTGCAATATAAATTTTCCATAAGCTAATATAAATTTCCCATACGTTTGCTTTGTTATTTTTAATTTACACGGTGTTCCTGAGTGTCTGACCTTTTGACGAAAATTGTTTTTTCGGTGGCTTAGTGGTTAGCGAGTATGATACAAAAATGGGTGGAGTCGGTGGGTGGAGGTTCAGATCCCGAGAAGTGCAAATTAATTTTTTTGCTGACATTTTTTGCGGACATTTATAAATTCTCAATACAAGCTTCTAAAAATGAGTTCCCTGGGGTGATTTTTGATGCTGAATCCGATTCTGACGTCCATTTTGATGCAATACGTCATCTAACGTCACTTTTTGACGTTTTATGTTGAGAATTCTGAAAATTTGCGCTAGCATTATCTCCTTTCATTTAGCATTTCACGACATTCTGGATACTAAGGAATAAATTTCAGGTCATAAATAAATGATTTTACCAACAAAAATGGATTTTTACCGGGGGAAAATAAAATAGGTCCGTTCGACTTTCGAACTGTTTTTTCAATAGGATCGGTTGTTAGTTTCATATTTTTGAACGGTTTTTGGCTTTGGCGATCTGTCTTTTTTCTCTTTCTCTGCCGCACATTTTCTTTGAGTCGGGAACACCGTGTTTAACATAGGAAAAAATCGCTTCGAAAAATTATAGGCTTAAAAGAAGAAGTCAGATTTCCACATTTTTCTGATGCGCATTATAGCTTGGAACCCGTTGTTCATGCATGAATAATTCGATTTTGGGTTCATAAAATTCCAACAATTACGATTGAAAGTTTGTGCATATCGAATTTTTTAACATTCCTCCTACCGCATTTTTATCCTATTTTTGGGCCAATTTTATGAATTATTCTCCAAATTTGTATTTTTTTTTCTCCATTTTTCCTATTTCAGGAACAATAAAAGGAAGAATCTACCGATGGTTCAGCGAGAAAAATCGATTGGATTGGATTTCGTTGTTGCCTAAATTTTGTTGCCTGTTTTCATATGGGGCATGTGGACCAAAGTGGACAGGCTGAAGGCAGAGAGAGAATCGATGCTCAATTACCCCTTCATCCTGGACATTTCTGCCATTCAAAGAACAGGAAGAAAATCAAGAAGAAAATAAACGATCCAACCCTATCAATTTTATCCAATTTCATTCATTTTGGATTTATTTTTCTTTCAAAAATTAATAAAATATTATTCATTTTTTGGGTTTCGATGGATGAAAGGGAAAAGAAAGGGAAGGATCTTTGCCCTTTTCCAAGGAAGTATTTTTGCCATTGTTACAAGTAGAGATCGGATAAGAGGGTCGGTCGATTTTTTTCGGTTAAAAAATCGAAAAAAATCGACTTAAAAACTTCGATTTTTTTTCGATTCTTTCGATTTTTTGATGAAATTTTGTAGAAAATTAAAAAAATTCTAATTTTTTAATTATACAGTGGCGGACAAGTCTGAAATTAATGAGTTGAAGTAAACACATCAAATCAATGGAGCAGTAGATTTGAAGTATATGTAATATCCGCTTATCTCACTCACAAGTCAGTACCCCCATTTTTGACCAAAAAAATCTTTGGAATTTTCAAATTTATTCGACAATAAAATTTCAGTCAGCGAAAGAATCCAAAAAAAAAGATTCTTTTTTTTCTGATCCCAACCCAATTTGAATTTTTTAAATAAAAATGAAATAAAATTTGAAAAAGTAAACATTTTGTTAAAAAATTAATTATAAAATCTAATTAAATTTAAAAAAATAAAAATTTTTGAACTTTTTTGAAACTGGGACGAATTTTTTAATGATTTTTTAAATAGAAAGTCAACGTAAATAGGCATTCTTAGTGTGGTTTTTTTTAGAAAAATTAGGCATTAGCATATGAAAATTTAATAAAATTCCAAGCCGGGCCGTGCCGGCCTGGAGCAGGACCATGCCCAACCCTGCTACTTCGTAGCTTTAGAAAGTTGCACGAATTTTTAAATTGATGGCTTATCTTGAATCCTTAATGTGAGCAATAATAATATGAAATTTTGCGGACCATTTATTTATGTATCGTGTTGAGGGTTTGGGCGGTCCCGATACGGGAAAATTTTTGGATTTTCGTTTAATTTTATTAAGAAAATTGGTCATTTTTAGGCAAAAGTTTGGTTGATTTTTGGAAAAATTCGGTCGAGTTTTTTCGGGTAAAAAATCGAAAAAAATCGAAATCGAAAAAAATCGAAAAATTCCGAAAAAGTTCGGTCGATTTTTTTCGATTAAAATATCGAAATCGAATATTAAATTTTGGGGGATTCTGACCTCTCAATTGATTGGATTTCCTCATTGCTATTATGGTGGTTAGTAACGAATTCTCTGAGGTTCATTGAAACTTGTTCAAAGATTCTTTTGCTCCAATGGTGTTTGAACCTAATTTCTTGCTCATTTTGGCACATCATCATGAAATTGTCGACGTATGCGTTTTCCGCTAACTCCTTAAGTAAATTATGGAATTCTATCTTTCTTTTTTTCTAAATTGTACATGGGATGTGGATTATTTTTAACAAAATATTCATATAGTTCATCAAATTTTGATAAGTGTAACTCGATGACCGAAGTCAATAAGAAGGGTGATGCGTTGACTCCGAACGGCATTCTTGCAAATCTTCTGATCTCAAGATCATTCATTTCTATTTCTCTCTCTTTATTTAGAAGTTCTTTAAAGGTATTTCTCTTTAACCATAAGAATCGGGTGGTATCTCGATCTAGAGTATTTAATCCAACTCTAAGAAAAGCTTTTTCTAAATCAGCTATTAGGACATATTTGTTTTGTCGGAATCTTAAAATCATCCCACATAATTCTGGTAACTTTTTTGGACCCGGAAGAACCTCATCATTTAAAGAATTTTGTCCTTTTGCTTTCGAAGATGCGTCGAACACAACTCTTAATTTAGTTGTGTTAGAGGTTTCTTTAATGACTAACTGGTGCGGCAAGTAGTGGGTTAAATTTTTTGATTGGTATTGAGTAATTTCATTGATTCCTGAATCGAGTTGTTCCTTAAGGACTTTGTCATAATCGTACAGTAATTTATCCTTTTTCAGTCGTTTTACGAGACTACGAAGTCTTCCTAGACTCAAACCGAAGTTTGTTGGTAATTTAGGAATTTCGCTTTTAAAAGGCCAACGAATGTAATATCTACCATCATTGAATTCGACAGTTCTATTAAANAGAACTCATTGGGAAATGATTTACCGTTGGGAGCATAAAGTTCCAGTACTGATCAATTCCGATCAAAATTTGAGGTATTTGCAATCTGAACCTGATTCTTTCACTATCGATATCGACATATTTATCCAGGCTAACTGTAGTCATATCAGTTATCTTTTCTACTGTATGTAATATCAAATTTTCGTAATCCCCATTCATTACTTGACTCTTTACAACTTTTGGTTTATTCTGATTAAATGTGCTAATTTCTAATAAATTTTCTTTTATAGGCTTTAATCCCATTTCTTTGGCTAAATTTTCTAAAATGTAACTTTTCTGTGACCCATTGTCGAAAAGAATCACAGCATTTTGATTAGAACCTCCATTTTCATTCATTATTTCAGCATTTATAGTCATGAGTAGTTCTTCAGTCTCTGGTTCTACCTCATTATTGGTGGGATTAGTAGTTGTGAATATTTTTGTAGGCTCAGCTAATTCATTTTCTATATGATTTTCCAAAATGAGATTTGTTTTAGTATTCTTATTGAATTTTCTTTCATTTGATTGATGATTTTCTTTTTGTTTATAGCAAAGAAGAGTATGATGTTTACCTTTACACACAAAACATGAATAGATACTAGTACATTCTTGCGGACTATGGCCCTTTTTCAAACAATTGGTACACAAATTTAGCTCAAGAGCCCGATTATTTCTTTTACGAATGTCTATATATTTTTTGCAATCTTTCGAGAGGTGATTATTAAACTCACAAAATGCACAATATCCCTTTTTGAAATTTTTGTTTTCATTAGAAAATTGTTTATTTTTCGGCTCATTGTTACTAGACTCAAATTTATTGGTAGCGAATGCTGATGTTCTCGTTGGATAATCTGATGGTTTGGATAGCTCATTATTTTGAGTGTGAGTATCTCTATTAGTATTTGATTTATACCCAGTTGTTTGTCTATTTTCTCTCTGGGAGGATTCATTATTTTTATTATTAAATTTGTATGATGATTTTCCACATTTTTCAATCTCTTCTCTTGCTCTGACATATTTATCTAGAAAATTCATCAATTTTGTTGTTGTGAGGGAAGAACCCTGTTCTCGGAGTCTTAATCTGATGGAGTTGGGTAAGTTTGATTCAATAGCCTGAGCGATAAGTTCATGTTCGATGTCGACTTTGTAAGTTTTCAGTTGTAGGACAATTCTATTAACATGCAATATAAATTTTCTAAGCTCATGAACTCCTTCATTAACTTTTCTAAGGTTATTTAATTCATTCATCAGATATTCTTTTATCATTTTTTCACTCCCATAGTGTTCTTTTAATAAATTAATCACTATTGGGTAATTATTATTAGTGACTGGGTAGGGGGAGATCATTTGGTAAGGTTCCCCAATGAAGGAGTCCCCTCAAGTACTTGAATTTCTGGATTGCTGCCATTTCGGGATTGTCATAGATTGAGGATGAGAAATCATCCCAGAATGAAGTCCAATTTACAGAGTTCCCGTTAAAGTGAGTGAGCTTTTGGGGTTCTAATCTTATCCTTATACCGGAGTAAGTTTGTGGGGTTGATTCACTTAAAATTGATTCCTTATGATTTCTGCGAAAATTTTCAATTTGAGTAGTAAAACTCTCGACTTCTTTTAGTGTATCCTCATCATCGACATCAGTATCAATTTCTTCTTCATCTTCAAATGTTAGATCATCAGTTTCTTCACTTCCTATGCTACCCTTTAATTTTTTCTTTATTTCCAAGTTAAATTCTCTAATTTCATCTAGAGTCTTATCGCCTTCTTTTAGAGTCTTAATCAATTTATGTTTTTCATCGAAAATTGTGAAGATTTTTTGTTCAAAATCTTTTTCATCATCTGTTTGTTGTTTTATAAATTTTTTCCATTTATAGTAATTATTGGTCAAATGGGTCAAAGTTGGCTCAAGATTTTTTATTTCTATTTTTGATTTTTTATATACTAATTTGAGATCATCTGTTTTGGTTGGTTCATAGTCCCACTCTCCCTTATCAAAAGCTTCTTTATGTTGTATCAATTTTTCTTTTAGAATTGAGAGATATTTTAGAACCTTTTTTCTTATTATGTCTGACATAATTAGAAATTTTAATTAATTAAATTTCTATCTTATGTGGTTTGTGATTGCGAACTTTTCTAGTAATTTTGAGCTGAAGCTCTTGAGATGTTGAGCTTGCGCTCTTGTTTTGTGTTATTCCGGCCAATGACCGGTCTGGATATAAATCCGAATTCTGGCCAATGACCAGTGGATATCAATTTATCCGGGTGGGCACTTGCCTCTTTTCGATTGGGCTAATGCCTCTTTTAGTTTGGCTTGAAGCCTCTTTTATCGTTGGATTAGATCCAATACTTTTTGGACTTAGTCCGTGCTTTGTGGGAACAAGCCCAAAAACTGGATAAACCAGCAAGTGTTTGTGGGAACGAGCCCGAAAGTTTGTTGTCGTTGTTGTTGTTTCGAGTGTAGCTCGCTCTCCCGCCGGCGAAAGTTGCGTTGTTTTCTTTTGCCGAAAATTTAGTTGCCGGAGTTATCGTTGTCCGGCGTCACAGCGTGTAGTTGCTGTGTTGTTGTTGTTCCTCCGTTTGTTGTTTGTTGTCGGCGTTGCTTTGTGCCGAAGTTGTTAGTCCTCCTTGTTGTTTTTGTTGTCGGAGTCAACTTGTTGCTACTCCGTTGTTTTTTGACGTCCGCGTTTTGTGCGTTGTCGGGGTCACCACTTGTTCCGAGTAGGTGTCGAAACAAAGAAAAATATTTATTGCCGGCCAAAACAATGCACAATAAAATCAGTGAATGAATAAAGTGGGGGGTTTGGATTGGATCGGGATGGGATCGGCAATCTTTGTTGTCAGCCTGTTGTTGGAGCAAGAAACGGCGGCACTGGTCTCCGAATGTCTCCGATGGCTGTTGTGCAGATGGGCCCGGCGGTGGTGGATGCGGCAGGAGGAGGAGAATGGAGGTTTTACTGCTTTGAGCAGTTGGAATAATTCGAACTAATGAGCAAATTGAACATGCCTCTCTCATCGTTGGAGCGGCTTAAATAGGGGCTAATCCCTGGTCCCTTGACCAAAGTACCCTTCAAAGTCGAGGGATCGTGAGATCCCTTCCCTATTGTTTCGAACATTTCCTTTTGTTTATTTTACATTTGCTTAGTAAGCTTTAAATTTTAGCATTGTACATTTTTCATCCTTCAATCAGCTGAACATCAGCTGTCAAAAGGATTTTCTTTGTTTACCCAATTTTTCCCATTTTTTACCATGCTTACCTGAGTAAGCATAAAATTCTTATTGTTCATCTTTCCGTTTTCTATTGTTTAATTTCCCTCTCCCGATTTTACGGGAGAGCAATCGTTGGTCGCCCATCCATTGATTTATTCCAATTCCCCGCGATTTGTTCGCTTTTTGTGTTTTTATATTAATAATTAAAATGATGTTTAGGATTATAAGTGTTTAATATTTAATAGATTTACTAAGCTAAGTTTATTAATTTAATTAATATTGTTATTATATTTTTGTTTTATTTACTTTCTTTTTAATATTTTTCGCGATAGTCGCGACAAAACTCATGTCAAATTTGATGCTAGCTCAATTCTGACGATAGATTGGGAATCTACACCCTTAAAAACCCCTAAATACAAGAAACTGACCAATTTTTCTGAGAAATAATTTTTGAAATTATTTGTGGGGCATAAACTGAACAAGTGCCAAATTTTTCTCTCCAATTTTTATCCATATTTGAAAAATGATCGGAGAATGGTTGTCGAGAATGCCCTGTTCCCGACCGGTCCAATCCCCAAAGATGAAGTGCACGCAGTTGAAGAAAATAAATTTATTTGCAAACCTCAAATTTGGGTAATTAAACCCGATAAATCAAAAAATCAAATGATTATGGGCCTTACAAAGGGACCATGGGAAAGCAAGGGATAATTCAAAGATCATTAAATTTGGAGAATTGAGAATAAGCATAAAATTTTGAATAGAAAAATAAAAAGAAAGCTTATTCTCAACGTGGTTGATTAAATACAAAATGGGTTATTTCCGATCGTTCTACTTCAATCTTCTTTTTTCACTCCCCGCTTTACTTCGCCTTTTGCTGATCTTTTTTCCTTTTCCTTTTTTTCTTCGCCATCGGTTTTTCTTCCTCTTCTTCATCTTCCTCCGATTCTTCTTTCTTCGTCTTTTTTCTCTTGTTCTTCTTTGGCTGAGATGGTTGAATCATCTCTTCCGTTTTCTCTTCCCCTCCCTCCTCTATGATCTCATCTTCGGTTAGTGGACGAAAGCGCATCATGATCAGATCCATCGCATCCTCATAAAACTATCGTTTGCTTTCCTGAAAGGAAAATCTATATTTGCTTAATTATAAATTTATTTCAGTAAATTTGTTGGTAATTTAAAATTCCTTTTTCTATTTTTTGGTCAAATTTTATGAGTAAATCTGAATTCACTCACCCTGGCTCTGATCTTCCCGAGAGGCTCTGATCTTCCGAAATTCCCGAGAGGTATACCATAATTTTGACGCCAATTTCTTAAAGGGAGTTCTGAAATTAGTTTTCCATATCGTTATTGAAGTATAATAAATGTAGCTTTGTTTGTACGGTGTCCTGTTATTTGACATTTGCGCGCTATTCATCATACCGGTTCAAACCCAACTTATTTTTAGTTTTAAAAAATGGAGCAAAAAATTAGCTAATAATAACCTTAAGCCCATTCGAATTGGTCCATTGTCCCCAAAGTTATGGCCAAAATCCACGGTTTTGTCCAAATTCAGTGTCTTTTGGCCATAACTTTTTTCGCAGCAAATCATTTCGAACAAGATTAGGTTCATTTTGTGGATAATTTTTTGCTCTATTTTTGGATATCACATACTTTTCTATAGGTTGTGCTTTAATCGGGGTCCACCCATAATCCCGCCAGCCCAAAACTCCGCCTAATGGAAAGTGCTCAAAACTCCGCCAAAGGGAAAAACACCCAAAATCCCGCCTAAAGGATTTTCTATCGTTACCCGGCTATCTATGGCAGCCATGGGGGGGGGNGGGGGGGGGCTCAGGCCAAAAGCCATGTTCAATTGGTGCGGGCTTTTTTAAATGCAAAATCTATTAAAACAATAAAAAAAAATTTGCATTTAAAAATCAAAAATCATACAGCACTCACCTATTGAACGGTCATGCCTCTTATTTTTAGCTTTGCGGGATTTTGAGCACTTTTCCATTAGGCGGAGTTTTGGGCTGGCGGGATTTGGGGTGGTAGCCCTTTAATCGAGTCATTATGAATGGCGCGCAAATGATCGGACATGGTTTGTACTCAGGGTGGCCTTTTTACCCTGAAAACATGGCATTTGCCATGAAAAGGGGGTCCTTGCCATGTTTTTGCCATGATTTCTTCAGATGCCATGAAAAGCCATGATTTTAAAATTTTCTAAAAATTATTAATTTTTTACCAAAAAATGGTCAATTTTCTTAAGAAAAAGGGCCCAAATCCTCAAAATTTTCTCCGGCGGCCCCTACCGTGGCCGCCACATCTCTTAATAGCGTGATTTTTGAAAAATTTGAAAAAATGAACAATTTTCATAAGTGTTCAATTTTCAAGGATGACGACAATGGAAACTCCGCAAACCTCGAGGGTTTTTTTTCAAAAAAATGCAATTTTCTTTCAAAAATTTCCCCGGTGGTCACTATTGGGACCGCCGATACTCATAAGACAAAATCATGAAATTTTTTTAAAAAATTTCTAGGCAAAAACTATTCAATTTTCTTCAGGAAAAAGGTCTAAATTTGGAAAATTTTTCTCCGGCGGCTCCTATCGGAGCCGCCGGCGCCCCCTTCTCCATGTTAAAATACCTTTCTAAAAAATTTGTCTCAAAAAATGCTTAAATTTCTCAACAAAAAATGTGAAATTGGAAGATTGTAAACCGTTTTTAAAAAATGCCATGTTTTTGCCATGATTTTGAAAAATTTTGCCATGATTTTGCCATGTTTTTTGCGGTCGGCGCCATGTTTTTGGTGTTTGGAAAGGGCCACCCTGTTTGTACTATAAAAAGAGACATCCTGTTGGATGACCGGTGCCAGGTGAAAAAACATGCCACCACCCTTATCATCAGATAACGACGACCAATGATCAAAATTCGCTTATAAATGATCAGCTTATATACCGTAACCCGCATTCCAACAAAGGTACCACGATCGCCAACAATTTTTGTCATCTTCATGGTAGGATAATAGTGCGCATCGATTCGGTCTGCCCCCATAGGGATGGATTGTCCTCTAATCATCACACAGGAGCGAATTCGACTCAAATTTCGGGACCCTTTCTAAAAGAAAAAGCGTCAAAAAATGGCACACCGCTCTACCGGGATTTTTCCTGAATTTTAAGATTAAATTGCAATAATTTATAAAATAAAGCATTTTTAGTTTTTAGTCTGCAGACCAAATAAAACCAAATAAGTTAATAAAATTTTTCAGTTTCGAAATTTTTGGATTCAAAATTAGCAATTTATTCAAAAAACGGACCAATATATTTCATCTGGCAATCGATACATGCTCATGCTTGACGCAATTTTAAATTATTATTACTGTACCTTAAAGAAACAACACATATTGGCTCAACTCATCGCGGGTACAACTCATCGCCAAGGCTTATAACTTTGTTCAAACCAAACCTAGGATTTGGGGTCATTATGGTCCCGCCACAATGGTCCCAGCGTCAAATTAAATGATTATAACTTTTTCTCAGAACAGAAGCAACATTAAAAAGTGGTTTTGTATCATTAGATAGCCCTGGATGTTAGCTACAAAACAAGAAAAAAGTTATGGCCAAAATACTCTCAATTTTTCGGATTTGGTCGACTTTCGGACTTGTTTTGGCCATAACTTTTTTTCCAATGAGCCAATTCGAACGGGCTTTGGCCTGTTTTGTAGCTAACATCCAGGGCTATCTAATGATAGCAAAACCACTTTTCAATGTTGCTTTTGAAAAAAGTTATAACCGTGGGACCATTATGACCCCGGGACCATAGTGTCCCGGTCCCAAACCTAGAGAAGCGAGTTTGGTGTCAAAAGATAGAGCATTAAAATGGCTACAAATACTTCCAAAGCTCATTCGAATTGGCCCACTACAAAAAAAGTTATAGCCAAATTATCGCTATTTTTAAATTTTGGCCAAATTAACGGTATTTTGGCCATACTTTTTTTGTAGTGAGCCAATTCGAACGAGCTTTGGAAGCATTTGTAGCCATTTTAATGCTCTATCTTTTGACACCAAATTCGTTTCTCTAGGTTTGGTTTGAACAAAGTTACAAGCCTTGTCGATGAGTTGTACCGGCGATGAGTTGACCCCCACCCGAAACAACATGTACAAGTTATTGCACGTTCGCATTGAAAAATAAAAAGCATAACAAAAATTAAATTTTTAAATGGAAATTTTGCCGCCTTATGGCATTTTGATTTCAATGTGAAATGGACATTAGACATTAACTTTAAAAAGGACATTAACGGATATTAGGGTGCAGGATTTATTCAGCTTACATTAAGTCCAATCCAGAAAAATGATATTGGTTTCAAATATATGCAGAGCAATTATGATCAAATTCACTCGAGTAACAGATGGAAAATTTTGTTTATCTTCCAAATAAAACGTGTCAATAAATCAGGAATAACTACTAGCGAGATAACATAACAGCCTTTTTTGCCGTCATCAAAATGGATCGGTTGCCGAGCGAAATTTTGGTTGGTTTTTTTGGTAAAATTTACTTTTAGGTCCCAAACTTTAAACGGCCCAAAACCGCGTTAAAACTGCATAATATGGTGTAAAATCAACAGTAAAGCACGAATAAATTTGTCGCTGGGCGAAAGTTGCGCGGAAAAGTTGCGCTTAGTTGCCCGGCAACTTCACAAAGTTGCCGGGCAACTTGGCGCAACTTGATGTTTAGATCACGCAACTCGGTGCAACTTATTGTTCTAATGCCTTTTCGATATTTTTATACCGTTTTTAATGTGTTTTAAGTGGTTCTAACAGCTTAAGTTGCCGAACAACTAAACGCAACTTTTCCGCGCAACTTTCGCCCAGCGACAAATTTATTCGTGCTTTACTGTTGATTTTATACCATATTATGCAGTTTTAACGCGGTTTTGGGCCGTTTAAAGTTTGGGACCTAAAAGTAAATTTTTCCGTTTTTTTTTAAATTAATCCTATGCATTTTCCCACCGATTTAAGTTGGAGATCTTCCGCCGTATCAATGACTTTAGAGTGAAGCTAAAGCTGGAGCTGGTTTGTCGACAGTGGCGCCAACTCATGAGGGGCCATGGGTGGAAACATGTCCGACGAGTTGTTTGTGGTCTGAACGGTTATATGCACGCGCGCCGGTTGACCAAATTTACACCGGACCGAGTTGTGCCGATTGGCGAGCATTGCGGCAACAATTTGGTCGAGTGCAGCTTCTACAGGGTCACCATCGACTCCAACTTGGTTTATATAAAAAATTTTAAACAGGTTTAAAAATAAGATTTTTAAAATTATTTGAAACGCTTGGATGATGTGAGATGATGAAGTATGATGAAATATAGGTAATGAAATGGTTAAACTGATCTTTGGCCAATGGATATATAAATTATCCAAAAGTTTTACGATTTTTTAAATATTAAAAATTCACTAGCAGAATAAAAGGATAAAATGTTCCAGGTTTCCACCCTGAATTCTTTATATTGTACTTACAGATGCGTCTAATCGCTGCAAATTTTCACGCATTGCGGCACCTGAAATTTCATTCTTGTAAGTTGCAAGGATTGGATGAAAATGCGCTTGATCCATTCCTGGAGTTTTGTGCTCGCCTCCGCTCTCTGAGCTTTGCGATGGTAAGTTGGATTGGGACATAGGTGCGAAGGGGGTTAACATCCATCCATGGATTTTTGAAAGTGGTCACCTGTCATTTGCGCGCCATTCATTTATAGCTCGGTTCAAATTCAAACAGAATGAAAAATCAACTACAAATGAGCCTAAGCTCATCCATTTGGCCATAACTTTTTTACAGTGGATCAATTTGGCTCGCTTTGTAGCTAATTTTTTGATCTATGCCGCTAAAATCGCACGACCCCAAACCTATGATTAAAGTCGCATGCAAACCTATGATTTAAAGTCACATTCAATCCTAAGATGGTCGGAGTTGGAAATTTTTTTTAGTATTTTAGGAAATAGGCTCAATTCTTCAAAATTATCTCAGGAGGCCCTATCGGCGGGACCACCGCTGGCCACAACTCACCCTATCCCAAAATGTTTCCGTTTAATGCTTTTATGTTTAATCAAAACTATCAATTTACACAATCGTCTAAATTGGATGTTTATATCCTATATGTGATATTCCGACCAAATTTCTTTTAATTTAGACAGAAATTTTAAAATTATTAGTTTTCTTCTTACTTTCCTGACTTATTCACACTTTTATCTAAATAATTCCTTTTCCAGGAGTACCACCCCCAACTCAGCAACAACCTTTTGCGCCACTTCCCTCGTCTCCGCCATCTCGGCCTTAACATTCCTTTCAGCCCCCGCAATTTCGCCAATGAAATCTCCGGCCATTTCTCCCCCCATCTCCGTTCTCTCTATCTCAACTGCATTGCGGCTCACAGGTAGGTATGCAGATCAAAATTCCGGATATTGGCAATGGAAAAATTGATACAACTCCCCCTATTGGATCAGAAAATAAAAAATCCCCACGCGAGGTCATTTGATGACAAAAATACGGTAATTGTAATTGTAAGTTATGGCCCACCGCTTTAGGTTAAAAACATTTCACATTAAACATCATAAAAACTGTCCTAAGGAATTGTTTTTGAACATTTTATATTTGAATTTTGACGTAACGTTTCGTATGTGAAACTCGCTAAAACGTTGTTGGCTCAATCCTGACTTCATCCTTGAAACCACGTGAAAAAAATCGATGAATTTTATGAAATATAATTTTTGAGATAATTTGAAGGGGGAGTGGGAACCCTTACTATAGTATTACTATAGATCTATTGTATGATCTTAGATCTCAACAATTTGCTGGCAAAAATGATAAAATAATCATAGATAAAAAATTCTTTGATGAAATCTTGATTTTTATAAATGATATATTAAATAGGATGTCAATTCGGATTCAACGATCAAACCCATAAGAAGACAGCCTTACATCGATACATACCTACAATTTTTTTATCCATGATAAAAACGATTTTTATCATGAAGTGCCCTTGCGCGAAATCCATTTCTGAAAACGTGAACTGACGCCATACTCATCAGCTTCTGCGTCCTTGAACATCCAAAGAATGTTTTTTTTTCATTTTTCAAGTTTTTTTCGTTGCAAATTGGTGGAGCTGACTTTAACTTGTGGTCCTTTCTGTTTTTGTATTAGCTAAAAATATACATCCTAAAGATCAGCTTTGTAAATCCAACAAAAAGCTTGATTTTTTGAACTTTCAATCTGAAATCTAAGATTTTGCTTTTTAAAAGTTAGGATAATAAAAATATTTACACCTGGCTAAAAAATTCAGTTCGGACCAGGAACAAATGCTGGCAAATGTACAGACAGCCTCTCCCGGGCTCAAAGCTCTCTTCTTGAACTTCCTCACTATCACAGAACTGATGTTATTTCGAATCTCTGAAATGAAAAAGTAAGTTGCTGTTTGGCTTTTTATTTTAAAAGTTTTTTTAGAGATATGACCAAGGGGAGGGGACAGGGGCGGGTTAGCGGGAGAGACCATGTCTCCAGTGCTAGGGCAATAGAAAATCGCCATTTTGGTCCAAATCGCGGTTTTTTTTTAATTTGTAAGCTCTTCTGGTAGTTTTCAGCTTCCAAACTTTTAGCCTTCGTTGTCTGCAAATGCGGTTCTTCGACAATTCTGATTTATTCTACTCATGTTTAGCCAATTTGCCACACTTACGTGCCCTACAAATAAGCTTTAATATCAATATTCAGGTCAGAAATTTGGCGCTAGTTAAAAAGTGTATAATTTTGAAAACCACAAATTCAACAGGGGGACCCTGTTTATTTTTAATCCGAAAATTTTTTTTTCATTTTCGGTCAACAGGGGGGGACCATTTTGCTTGGTTTTCAAAATTATACACTTTTTAAATAGCGCCAGAAATTTTGTTGGGATTTCATTAATTCCATGTATATTTCGGTTAGCAGACATTTGCGCCGCGGACATTTGCGCCGCTGAACAAATTCGACACTGAATTCGACAAATTCGACAAGTGTCTGCGTCGCAAATGTCTGCGGCGCAAATGTCCCGGCGCATCTGTCGCGGCGCAAAAGTCTGCGGCGCAAGTGTCGAATTTGTTCAGCGGCGCAATTGTCTGCAGCGCAAATGTCTGCGGCGCATTTGTCTGCGGCGCAAATGTCCTAACACCTATATTTCAATTCAATTTCCTAGTCCAACTGTTTTTCTATTTGGCTATCCGACATTTGGGGATTTTATTATATATCGGCTCAAGCCCAACTTATGAAGTAGAAAAACAATTTCCTTATCAAAAAAAGAGCAAATAATTAGCTACAAAATAAGCATATGTCCATTCGAAATAGCCAGCTACTAAAAAAGTTATGTCCCAAATACTATTATCGGAGTATTTTTGCCGTAACTTTTTTTTGCAGTGGTCCAATTCGAATGGGCTTAGATTTATGTTATGGGCAATTTTTTGCTCTATTTTTGATAAAAAATGTTTAAATTGCGTTTAAGCCTAGATATAACAAATGGTCCCCAAATGTCGGGATCCCCAAATGTCGCGCCACATTCCTGTTCTCCTCTCCCCTTTTTATTTTTTCCTTCATTTTTCACCATTTTTTCTTTTTAGCATTTTTTGTTTTAATTTCAGCAATTTTTGTGTCGCTCATTGCCCTTCCGTCATCTTGTCCACCTGAGTCTCTTCCTTTTGGTCGAACCTTCTGACAACTTCGAATCCATTGGTCTCCTGTCCAAAATTGCGCCCAAACTTCGTTCCCTCAGTTTGAACAGCATCAATGGGACTCCGTGGAAGTTGCTCAACGAAATTGGATGCCAACTGCTGAAGACTGTCCACAACAGCAATTTGGAGGTGTGGGCTGAAAACTGAAATTGAAACCCATAGCATAAACTAGTTTTTGGTTTAGTAGAAATAATATTTTGTTTGTTCCTGCTGCTGGTATGACTAGGGCAGCTCGATTCACGATATTCTCTCTCCCCTATTATCGCAATTTTTTTAAATTATAGCTTTTTTGCATTTTTTATTTCGAAAAAATTTGAACCTTGACCTCCTTGCCCTTTAACTTTATATCGAGCGCATTTTATGGAACCAAAGGTCTTGATTTGGTGTGGGTGGAATTTTTAATAATTATTAAGATCCTCAACAAGTTACCAAAATTGCTCAAAAATGCCAAAAAAGTCACAAAAAGTCAATGAAAAAATGAATAAAATTGCAAAAAAGTGAACAAAAAAATAAAATTTTCTCTGCAAATATGTTTTTAATTGTTTTAGAAGCAATTTTAACCCATAAAACAAATTAAAATCAAAACATAAAAGTTAAGAAAATAATCAGAAATTTAGCAAAATTTTTTTGTAATTTCCGTTTTAAAAATTGGACGATTTTTAAATTTTGACACAAAATTCTTTGAAATTTTTGTAGTTTTCCCAATAAAATTTTCGATTTTGAAAAAATAAGACAAAAAAAATTAAAAATTTGCTCCAAAAGTCAAAAAAGTCTTAAAAAATGCGAAAAAGTCATAAAAATCCCAAAACATGCAAAAAAGAGGCGTCAGATCAAGTTGAATATGTGTTTTACATGGTTTTTAGGCCAGTTCAGGTCAGCAAAAAAAGTCATTTGACTTAAATTTGCAGCCCTAATTATGACAACACTAAGTTACCAAACTTTTGGGCAATTCCTCGCATTCTGGCATAAATCTTATTTTGGAATTTATTTAAAATTATTCTCTCCAAAATGTCCTTCTTAATGCCCAAATAAATAGTTGCAAAATGAATATATTTTGTAATTTAATATATTTATTATTTTTGAGATTTTAGCATTTGAATTTGCCCTGTGCGTCGTTTACCATTGCGGGGATAGAGAAGCTTATCCGCCTCTGTCCGGTTAAAAACTAATTTTTTTCTTTTTTTTGATAATTTTCATTTGCCCCAGAGTCTGCACTCAATCATTTCACGCACATCATCGATTTGGGAGCCTCGGTCGTCCGAAATTGCAGACCTGCTGCGTGTTGTGGCGGATCAATGGCGCGCAGGCACGCGGAAGCATGTGCCACTTCAGGTAAGGTTGGGGAGGTGCTAAAAGTCATTTCCATTTGGTCAAATACTGCAAAATTGGATGAGTAGCAAATAGAAGAAACAAAAGTTTAAAAATGTCAAAAATTACCATTTTTATTCAAAATTATGATTTTATTTGAAAGGGCGGACTTGAGGGTTTATGAGGGGGTGCGGTGCATACTCTCTCCCACAAATCGAAAAAATAAATAAAATATTTTTTTATGAATCTGAGGAAATGAAGAGAATACAAAATCGAAAATTTATAAGAAAATTGCCAAATTTTCTAAAGAAATTTTCTAGTTTTTCTGAAAAGGGCTAAAATTTTTAAATTTTTCTCCAACGACCCCAATTTTAGTCTAGACTCTAGACCTCAGGACACGGGTATCCCAGATCCATCTATGGTCCACCCATGACTTTGTCCTTTAGATTTGGATTCTTGAGAAGCATGATCCTGTGATATCATCTTCCGCCGTGTGGCAAGACCCTTTTTTGACCGTCCGCCATGTGTACGCTCGTTTTACCCCGCCAAATCCGGTGTTGGACCAATTGTTCCGGGAGGAGGTGTTCAACGGCAACGACGACGGAGGCACACCGTAAGTTGCATTTTTGGGTATTGAGAATGAACTCACGAGAAAATAACAAAAAAGGGTGCCTCTTTTAAAGGCGGAATTTTAAACTCTTTTATATATTATTTTGATATCAATATAGTGACCCTTTTTGGTGGAATTTCGAAGTCTTAATTTGCTGTGGGACATCTAAAAAGCAATTTTAACAACTTTATTGGGGCTCTTTCTATAACAGTAGACTTATTCGGTGAATCTATAAATTGCTAAATTCTGATTTCATTATTTTTAAGCTCATTCATAACGGACTACTTTGATGATCGGTGTGGATATCGTGTGTCAATCATTAATGATCTCTTGATTTTATGATCATTTTTAGGCAATATGGATTTTTTGTTTAAGTAATGAAAAATTTCCATTCACCAATTTTTTCAAACTTTCTAAACCTTTGAACGAAACGGAAGATCGAAATAAAATCTCGGATTTTAAAATTTAGAATCCAATTGCACCCCCGGATGATGATCAGGGCCACCCTTTTCAATCCATCCCATAAATTATTAAGAAATTAAATGTAAATGTTGATCGTTGATCAGCGAATATTGCTCATTTATCCACTGTCTTCTTCGTGTTGGCTTGGTGGCATTGTGGCGGTGCACCGGACCGGTGCTCAAAAACACAATAACAGAAACAAACAAATGAAAATTCACTTTGCAGCTTCAAATTAATTAGAAAATGTGTTTTGTTGCTAAATTTTCTCGCTCCGATAGACGAAAATAAGGTGCTAGTACGTTAAAATAACGCCATGAGATATAGTCTGACCCAAACCTTTTTAAAGACTTGTTAGGTCAAAAAATTAAAAGGAAAAGTGGCGCTAGTAAGACGGACCATTTTGGGACTCAAAGATTTTTTGTGTCCCGGGACTCAAAAACGTGTGTATTTTTATCATCATTTACCATCCAAAATTATAACTCTTTATTAGTGTTATATAATTTTCTTCTTTCTATTCTTCACTCGACAATAAAATGATCCTAGATTAAAAAAAACAATTATTTTTCTATTAATGTATACAGGGTGCGGCAAAAGTCCTTTCACACTCATTTAGAATAAAAATTGGGTGCCGGGAGAAACGCTTTGAACCATCAATTTTATGAAGCGAATTCCTTATCATAAACTGTTACAGGAAAAGCGAATGAGCAGAGAAAAAGAAATCAGACAGCAATATGTTTTAAAACAACATGCTTTCGTGTCAAAAAATCAAGGAGCTAAAATAAAATTTGGAATTCTCCGGCTTTACTACGCTGATTATATCTGCTCTTAACTGTTCCCTCAGAAGAGGGATTGTTTATCTTTTTTTGTTTTATAAGCCATTCAATTTTCTATCATGTCTAGCCATCGCTAGTGCTGCTCGAGACCGGAATTTTCCCGAGACTCGAGAAACGAGACCGAGACTTGACCCCGAGACTCGAGACCCGAGACTTTTTTAAGTTTTTGTAAAAATCCATTTTAAAATTTTCAAAAAATTCAAGCTATTAGAAAATTTTAATTTTTTACCAACTATTTCGGGATTTTAGTAACTTGGGTTTTTCACTAAATTTTTAGAAAATCGAAAATGTTTTTCGAAATTTTTCAACAAATTGCGCGTTTTTAGTTTGCTAATTATAGTAAGAAAGGATCATATTCATAAGGGTCTTTCTATTTTTTAGTGGGTATCAGACATTTGAATATTTGGCCAATGAGCCTTTTCATATTACAAAAGCCCAGACATGTGCCAAAGTGTGTGACCCTATATGCATTGAATAAAGGGTGCCAGTGGCCCCGATAGGTGCCACTGGAAAAATATTAAATTTATGCCATACATAATTATGTCAGCTGAATTTCATTTGAAAATATATACGATTTATATCACTACATTTAAAAATTGATGATTTTTTGCTAAAGTAATTTTATGGAGAATTTTTTAATCTATTTTGGATGCCCGGAAAATTTAGAAAATTTAGGTCATTTCCTTAAGAAAATTGGCCAGAAATTTCAATGAATAATGTGTATTCACCGAAAAAAAGAAAAAAAAAATTAGGATATTTTCTTATAAAAATTGTCAGACTTTTTATAAAAAAATTAGAAGTGTGCGACGGGCCACGATAGGAGCTTGTAGGAAAAATTTTCAAAAAAAAAATAATAGAATCTTTCTAAGGAAGTTTGGTTAATTTTTTTGCAAGGATTTTGAAGAATTATATTGTACAAAATGCTAAATTTTTTGAAAAATTAATGTTGCCTTCTTACAAATATTTTTAAAAAAATTCTCTGGAATCATTTTCTGTTCAAAATTGCCAGAATATCCAGTGTAAAAAAGTCTCGTTTTCCGAGACTCGATACTCGAGACCGAGACTCTCGAGCAGCACTAGCCATCGCCATTCAATAATTGCATTATCAACAAAGGGGACTAGTGCTTCCAAAATTGCAACCCTACTTTTTACAGTTGAGACTTATCATAACCATCAGAATGACAGAATATGGCAAAACATCCTCCTCTTTCCGATCGTCGTATAGTTAGTCATTCCCAATATTCAGCTTCTGTTATGGTTTGGGCCGGAATTTGTTCATCCGGAAAAACACCCCTGGTTTTCGTGGACCCGGGGATGAAAACCAATAAAGACTACTACTTGGGAGAAATTCTCTAGAATACTTTAGAACCCTGGGCTAGGGGCCACTTTGGGGACCAGGACTGGATTTTCCAGCAGGACTCCGCGCCAGCCAACAAGGCTCGCTAAGTTCAGACCTGGTGCCGGACCCATTTGCCCGGATTTATCACAGCTCAAGAATGGCCTCCCTATTCACCCGATCTGAACCCGATGGATTATTCCATCTGGGCTATTTTGGAGGCCAGGGCCTGTGCTACTCCTCATAAAAATTTGGAGTCAAATTTGGAGTCAGGCCCTTCTCCGAGAATGGGACAAAATTCCGGTCCAAGAGCTGCGTGCCATCGTCGAAAATTTTTCCTCACGACTTCGTCTCTGTATCCGGGCTAAGGGCGGGCATTCTGAAAGGCCGGACCTCTGGAGCCGAATTTTTTGTAAGGGCGGAGCCGGAACTTTTTTTCTTACGGAGCCGGATCTGAATTTTTCCAACTCGGACCTGGAGCCGAAGCCAAAAATTTGATTTTCCCAACACTGCCAAACTCCTCCATTCCTGGCATAGACATCTCCATCTCCTCATGCCATGATCCAACTTAAAGTACCAATAATTTAATGGCACATCCATCATGGGAATTTTGCCTTTGTGAAATCAGAACACCACCAAATGTGATGCTCACCGATATGCACAATTTACAATTAAAATACTCTCTAATCGGATAAAGAAATAAACGATTAATGATTAAAAAATAATAGATCAGATATTGTAAATTTGTTCTATTACGTTTAAATCATCTGAATTCCAGTTTGATGTTTTGTCGGGTGTCTAAATTCCAGAAAGACCATTACATATTTATGCCTCATAAAAATATCATGCCTATTTTGATCAAAAATATGTCTGATTCCAACAAGTCTTTCATTTGAATGGATGGACATTGTCAAATCGTCCATTTATTGTCTAACTCCGTCCAAATATTACTAAAAATATTTGGAAGAATTTCGTATATAAATTGACACACTAAATGGTGCTAGGACACCAAAAAACACCCAAAACAAAAACTTAAATTCTGTTATTTGAAATTTTCGTGAAAAAACTCTATTTTTTCAATATTTTAAAAATTCTAACTTTTTGTACGAATTTCGAAGACCTAAAAGACCAAAAGATAGACCCCAGAAAATGCTAATGGATTCTATTCCATGGCTGTGAAAATGTATAATTTGTTATATTAAAAAGGCTAAATGCTAGATAATTACCTAATAAGAATTTTTATGGTGACCAAAAAATGACTGTATTAGTGCGATGGGCGAAACTTGAAATTAAATTCAAAATGGAAATTTCAAAAATCCAAAGATAAAACAAAATTTGTTTTTGGCTTATACCTAAATAGGGTGAGGGAGGAAAGAGGCCGGAAAATTTTTGAAATTTAAAGTTAACCAAAAAAGTTCTCGCGCAAAGCCAAGGGATTATAGAGGATTTATCCAATATTTAGGAAAGGAGAGTTGGGCATAAAAAGTGCCACATCGTCAGTGATCAAAATGCATGAACTGATTGATCCAAAGTGATTGGCATGGGAAATAAAATATGGGAATGATTTGGTGATTGAGGGTGAGGGGGGAATTCGGATTAAAATTTGCAATAAAGGTCCTTAGGAGATGTGGGACCTTCCCTCTCATACATATGCCATAATCACAACCAATTTAATCTTTATTTTAGAGGTCACAGGAATTTTAGCCCAAAAGACTTTTTCCCTCTAAATAATCACTCCCATCCACGACACGGGTGGTCTCTGCTCTTCCTCCTCTTCCCTACTGGTACCCCTCCTAGGGGCCCGGGAACCCCAAAACCACAACTCGGGTACCATACGGGGAGGTTTGAGGTTGTTTAACTTATCAGGGTTGAAATAAGGAGGTTGTGGCAGGAGTTTTGTACCAAACAACAGGAAGGGATTCCATCATCAGCTCCGCTCAGATCTCGACTCTCTCCACTTGACTGACTGACTCCCGGGGGAAGGGAAATGCACAGATGATCAAAGGGGCGGGGCGAATGAAATGGGGACAATGATCAAAGAACGGGATGGGAAGAGAGTTGTCCAATGGCTCCAAGAGATTGAATTTTGGGGTGCCGCCGAGAGAAACCCTCACAACTCCCCCCTTCACCAGGATCGTCCCCGATCCTCCAGATAAAATGAGGGAGAAGGAAATAGAAGAGAGGAAGAGCACCCCGAGATGGGCAAGACCGCCTGTTGGCATGAACACACCCCTGCAGCACTCCGTTCGTTGTCTTCCACCGGCAAATCAGCCCTTCACAGCCACCTTCCACACCATCCCGCTGCAATCAACTGCAGTCGCATCCTTGCTCAGACGTTGTCCGAAGCAGCCTCGGAAGCTAGAACCTGCAGCCAACTTGACACAGCACCATCGGCACGTTGTTGGGTATTCTGGCCATCCCGTGCAGCTGCCGTGGAGGGAGCGCCCTGACCGGGGAACCTGAGCCCCAGCTCCGCCGAGGGGTACTGAACAGGCGCGGTTGATCGACCCGGGGCCCACGGTTGGCATCAGCGCACGAAGGGATTGGACGGCACGAAGTGTAGTTGTCGTCGCGGCGACAATGCTAACACAGCACACCGAACCGGCAGAATCCACCGTGCCCTTCCGCCGCTTTACTGCTGCTTGCCTTGTTGTCGACCACCACAAAGTCGCCAGGGGGCGCCACACTTCCCAAGCAAGCCGAACCCACTCGGTGAGACAGATGAGGATGAGGTGAGAGGGGAGAAAATAGTGGAGGACAGGATGGACCCCAGATCCAGAGAAAGCCATGATGGTTCCCCAGGCGGCAAAAAGAGGGGGAGGGAGAGTTGGGGAATGAAATTTGGAGCCACCGGCAACCTCTCCCCCCATACCACGGGAAGGTCCCCTTCCCCAGGATGCACTCGAACTCTCGCTCTCCGCTGCAGGACATCCTTCCTTCCTTCAGAACGGTGCACCGCGTCCGCCACGTCCACGTCCCCTGAACAAATATGGTGAGAATCGGTCGAACCCCCTTGCAGCCCCAGATCCCCTACCACGCTGACCACCGTGGCTTGTCCCTTCTTCAGACCTCACAAATTGCCTCAACCTGGCACGCCCGCCGTCCCTGTCCACCAGCTTGCCCTCATCGTCGTGTCGGCTACCCTCCTCCATGCCAATGTCCAGGAAGTCCGGTGCCACGATGTCCGTCTCCTGCTGGGCCTGCTCCATGAACGCCTTCCACGCCGGGGCCCTCCGCAGCACAGTCCAGTCGCCGATCACCACCAGGCCATGCGCGCCCCTNGGTGTGATCGGTAGCAGATCTCCAACACTGTCCCGTCGACACCACTCGCATTGTCGAGGCCCTCAATGATGGTATCCAATCCAAACCCACCTCGAACTGCTGGCGGCAGTGATGGAAGGTGACAGCGCAATTGCCGTCTGTCCCCGGTGATGACGATCTTCTTCAGGTTGGGCAGCTGGGACACGAGCGAGAGCACCTGAACCAGCGGAGCTTGGCCCGCTTCGTCGATGATCAGGTGGGTGGCGTTGGAGACCAGCTCCACCACTTGTTCGGCAAAGGCAAGGGTGCAGAATGTCGCTCGGCGCTCATCGTTCTCTTTCAGCACACGTGCCACCGCGGCTTCTTGTGCCACCCGTGGATTCGTGGTGCAGGCCGTCAGGTACTTGTCCACCTTCCGCTGCTCCCTTTGGGCCACCTCCGGTTCCAAGGCCAACAAAAGGTCCCTAAATTCCTCCGCCTCGACGGCGGTCGCCAACAAAAATGGCATGACCGACTCGAGCTGGCGGGCATAGGTGACCTTCCCATTTCCGCTGAACAACCCCACAATCTTGTGGACGCCTCCACTGACCTGCATCGCCCTGTCCGTCTCCTCCACCATGCGAACGACGGCCACGTTGGGGGGAGCGACGGCAAGCACACGGGCTTGCGGGTCGGAGTCCAGAACTGCCTTTACCACTGCGGCGACCGTGCGTGTCTTCCCGGTACCAGGAGGGGCCTGTTGGAAGATAACGCGCGGCTCGGGGTCAAGGACGAGTGCTGCCGTCTCCCGCTGGCCACCCCGCAGCAAGCTCAAAGGCCCCTCCTGGAACGGCTCGTCGCTCTCCAGCCCAATTGGTCGGTTCTCGACACTCCGGCCGAGAAGAATGGCCATGATCCGCCCTGCCGGCGCCTCCTGATCCTGGGCAAGTCCCGAGCACAGGTGTCCACTCAGCCGCCACATCCGCTTTGTCATTGACCGGACGGAGAGCAGGGGTCGGAATTCAACGGCCTCAGCCCGCCCATCAAGGAGCCACTGGTACTGGGCCCAAAGTTCTGGCTTCATGTTGGGCTGGGGTCCCAAGGCCACCTTAACTCGCAGCTCATNGAACGACGGCCACGTTGGGGGGAGCGACGGCAAGCACACGGGCTTGCGGGTCGGAGTCCAGAACTGCCTTTACCACTGCGGCGACCGTGCGTGTCTTCCCGGTACCAGGAGGGGCCTGTTGGAAGATAACGCGCGGCTCGGGGTCAAGGACGAGTGCTGCCGTCTCCCGCTGGCCACCCCGCAGCAAGCTCAAAGGCCCCTCCTGGAACGGCTCGTCGCTCTCCAGCCGAATCGGTCGGTTCCCGACACTCCGGCCAAGAAGAATGGCCATGATCCGCCCTGCCGGCGCCTCCTGGTCCTGGGCAAGCCCCGAGCACAGGTGTCCACTCAACCGCCACATCCGCTTGGTCATTGACCGGACGGAGAGCAGGGGTCGGAATTCAACGGCCTCAGCTCGCCCATCAAGGAGCCACTGGTATTGCGCCCACAGCTCTGGCTTCATGTTGGGCTGGGGCCCCAAGGCCACCTTGACTCGCAGCTCATATCCCCCGTCCGTCTGCTGCTTGACTGCCTCCATTACGTACCCATAGGCACACGGCTTTGCCTTTTCAGAACTGTCTGTGGTGCATGAGACGGGACCATCCTCCTCCCAGATTTTGGCAAGATTCGCCAATTCCCCCAGAGTCTCGACTCCCCATGTGAAAGATACTATTGCACGGTCATTCCCCATCTCTCTGACCTCCGTAGGGCGCACAATGAGGGTGTACTTGCGCTGGTCCTGGAGGGCATCCGCGACCTGAGCGGCAACCGCTGCCGCAAGCACCTTCTCGCCCAAACGAACACGTTCAATGCTCATGTCGCCATGGAAGGGGAACGTGTATGCTCCCACAGGCATGAACCCTGCAATGACACACGGCTGGTTGAGCAGCCAACCGTCCTCTGTCCGCTCCGGGAACCCAAATGGCAGAACATGGTGCGGGGTCACATAGACATCCGGCGGACGGTTGATCGCAGTCACCTTAAGGCCCACCACCCCTTTATACCTCACAGCCTGCTCATCCTGTCCCGCAACATGCCGCGGAAACAGCCGCATTGGCCGGTCCAGTTCGGGTGCCGCCAACTCAGCTGACCTCAGGATCGAACCTTCATTCGGCGCTCCCCTGCTCACATTGGTGACAATGCCCACCGTCTCAATCACATCCGTCTGCGCAGTCTCGACCACGGCCATTGCCACCGCTTGCCAATTCAGCCGCCGCGTCTGCTCGTAGTACCACGTGCCGCCCGGCGCCATCCATCCGCTCTCCGTGTCACCCCAGCGGAAACCGCTCACCCGCACTGCGTCTCCCATCTCCACAGGCCGCCTTGCTGACTGAACCAGCGGCCGCGGCACCAGCAACAACTCGGGCCAACCCGTGGCATCCGGCTCGATTCTGGCCCCCACCATGGCGTTGAGATCCTTCCGAACTTGGGATATCAGATACCAATGGGGTTCCCGGCAAGAGGCGGGCATGCTCCCCAAAGGACCGACACCCTGACCCCTGCTCCACAATTCACCATCCTCCTTCAACTTCGCATCACCCGAAGTGCCTACTGACCCAACTTTCATTCTCGAAGTCAGGCGATCCAGACGGACAGTCTTCACAAACTTCTTTGCCTGAGGACAGCCGGAGGGACCAAAGCCGCCATTGTCAAATGGCTCCTCGCCCTGGTCAACCGCCTCGTCCAACTCTGGCCCAACTTGCTCGGTTTCAACCTCCCCGTGGGGAGGACTGCTTTCAGCTCCAACCTCCTCATCCTCCACAAAGTCGTCCTCCTGCCCCCCCTCCGACACGTCCTCATTCGCTCCAACTTCCAAACCCAAAATTTCATTTTCAACTTGCCCTTGGGCAAGACTCTCCTCAACGCTTTCATCTCTCACCACCTCCTGGTGGCCAAACCCGAGGTCCTGCCCACCTTCAGGCACCTCCTCAGTCTCCATGCTCTCACCCTCCAGCCCAAAATTTTCAACTTGCCCTTGGGCAAGACCACTCTCCTCCACAACATCCATGGATTCGACTCCCGCCGTCTCATCCACGCTGGTGCCTTCCACCAGCTCCGGAACTGGCTCCACCACTTGCACATCCCCCGCTCCCAGAGCAACGCCACCATCGTTGCTTGGAGGAGGCAATGGGATGTCAGCCACTGCCGGAGGCGCAGTTGTAGCCGCAGGATTGTTAGATTTCTTATTTCGATTGCGTTTGGTCATCTAAGCGATAACGATAAGTCAAACGAAAATAAAATTAAAATAGTCTCACGGTAGAAATGGATTTTCTTAAGATCTTTTGGAACGAATTCCTTCTTGCAAAATAACACAAAAAAATGGATAAATCGAGGAAAAAGAAACAAAA
>LDKF01000693.1:34693-64381 GCA_001026735.1 Rotylenchulus reniformis | reverse complement strand
GTCAAATTTTGACGTAGACGTTAAAATTTCATTTTCTAATTAAAAAATTTTTTGACGTCAGCGTCAAAAAATGACGTCAGATGACGCATATGTCAAAATGGACGTCAGAATCGGATTCAGCGTCAAAAATTACCCCTGGGAAGTCGCTTTGACATAATTTTCCCAAAAAATTGCTGTTGTTTTGGTGGGGGGTCCAGGGTGGACCTAAACTAGACAAGTACCGGTTTTTTCATAGTGTGTGATTTTGAAAATTCAATTCATAAAAATGGAAAAAAATAGTGTAAAATATCAAGGTAAAATAAATGAATTAATATATTGGGGTGACCGAAAAGTTCTGTCATAGTAGAAGGAAATTTTTAAAATCTCAATGTTTCATTTAGCAACCTATTATGAATTGGTGTCAAATGAAAGCTTGGTCTCCTGATTGTAATAAATTTTTTAAAAAAAATTTTACTTAATTTTTTTTTGTAGAAAAATGGTCTGTAAGCAAGCCAAGCAAAAATGTGAAGAAATATTATTTTTATAAAATCATTAAAAACGCTGAAGTAAAAAAAAATGTATCAGGCATAGACAATCAAATGTGGAGAAGTTGAATCTAAGCTTAAAAAATCGATCCATTATAAATTTAAAGGAGTTTCGTGGCTTTCAAAATAATGGTCAAAATTCATTCTTTTTCCTCAAAATGTTATTTTACAATTAAAACAAGAACATTTAATGCTCATTTTTACTCATCTCATCGAGCTCTATAGATTAGTAAATAAAGTAACCGATAAAATTCTTTTCGCGCAAAATTCATTTTTTTCGACCATCTTTACAAAGGTGATTTTTTGGAAAAATGGAAATTATAAAATTATTTATTATTTTTATTAAAGCCTTTATATTCCATTCAATAGAGCTCGGCAAGTTGAGTAAGCTAGGTTATTAAAATCCATTTTTAATTGGCAAAAAAAGTGAGTTTCTATAGAGAGATTTAGATTTGCCACTAATGGGTGGGGGTAAATGGTTTGCAGACCATTTTTTCTACAGGAAAAAATGAAGCAAATTTTTTTTTAATAATTTATTAGAATCAGAAGACTTCAAGCTTTTGTTTGACACCAAATTCATAATAGTTGCTACATGAAACAGTGAGATTTTAAAAATTTCCTTCTACTATGACAGAACTTTCCGGTCACCCCAATATTACAAAGTTGGAGTTAAAAAAATTCAATTTTACCAAGAAATTTTGTATTTTTTTCAGAAAAAAATCTTTAAAATCGGGAATTTTGAAAAACCCAGACCCAGAACCCAGAAAAACCCAGGTCTGAACGCCTGGGTCTGGGTTTTTTGGGTTTAGAAAAACCTGGGTCTGGTTTTTTCTGGGCAAAAAACCCAGAAAAAAAACCAGACCCAGAAAAAACCCAGACAAGCCCAGACCCAGAAAAAAACCCAGAAAAACCCAGGCTGGGCCCAGACCCAGGCCGATCTCTACTTTTTACCCCCATCCCACAACAAAATTTTTGGTTAATTTCTCCCGAAAAATTATCTAAAAAATTACTTTCCTAGGGTAATTTTTGACGCTGAATCCAAATCTGACGTCATTTAGCTTGAAGTCAAATTTTTTTTTGAATTTTAAAAAACGTCAGCATCAAAAACGCAAGTTAGATGGCATAGAATTAGAGATCGGCAAAATCTTAAAACCTGGGTCTGGGTTTCAAGAAAGCCTGGGTCTGGTTTTTCTGGGCAAAAAACCCAGAAAAACCCAGACCCAGAAAAAACCCAGGTCAAAATGGGCCTGGGCCCAGTCTGGTTTCTGGGTTTTTTTTCAAAAACTAAATTTTTTCAGACCCTATATCTAAAATTGAGTCTAAAATTGTCAACTAAAAGTGATTATCCAATGTAAACGAGCTTTTGGGAAAACAAGGTCCTAAAATACACATAATATGTATGACGAAGCAGATCATCCTCCATGAAGTTTCAGAAAGAATTGAAAAAACTTTTGAAATTTTTTGAAAATTTTTTATTTGCAAAAATTATAATAAAAGGCACTAGTTGGAAGTAGTGATCGGCAATCTATCTTGAAAACCCACCAAAAGGGTCTCCCCTTTAGGCAAAATTTTTTTTTGTTTTTTGCAACTCTTTGGCTCAAAATAGTTAAAAAAGTTAAAAAAAAATTCAAAAATCATTTAAAAACTTCAAAAAATTTTTTTTGAAAACCAATAGATTAAAAATCGAAGGCTTTAGAAATTTTTGAAAACAAGGGCCTAAAACCTAAGGCTTAAAATTTTTTGAAAACAAGAATCTAATGTAAAAATTAAATGTAAATCATAACCTGTGAAATTTTATCAAATCGTAAGCCTGACCGATTTTTTGATAAGTTTTTTTTTGATAAGCCTTCATAAAAAAATCAAAAAATAGATCACTTCGTAAAAATTGGAGCAATTGGAGCATTTTCGCAAAATTAGCATTATTTTGAGGATTTCGTAGTNTATAGAAAATTTTTTAAACTAATTTTTAGGGATGCATTTAAAAATTGAAAAATTCGATTTTTGAAATATTCCACCGAAAATTTTTCAGTAATTGAGGGGTGCCGGCGGCCCCGATAGGGGCCGCCGGAGAAATTTTTGATTTTTGACTCGATTTTGTTAAGAAATTTGGTAATTTTCATATAAGAAAAAAACCCAGAAAAACCCAGGCCCTGAAGACCTGGGTCTGGGTTCTGGGCTTCAGAAAAACCTGGGTCTGGTTTTTTCTGGGCAAAAAACCCAGAAAAAAACCAGACCCAGAAAAACCCAGGCTGGGTCCAGACTCCAGACCCAGGCCGATCTCTACATAGAATGTCAAAATAAATGGTCATCAGAACTGGATTCTGCATCAGAAATTACTCCATGGAAAAATTACAAAAAAATTTAACGTCAACGTCAAAAAGTGGCGTCAGATGACGCATTACGTCAGAATGGACGTCAGATTTGGATTCAGCGTCAAAAATTACCCTAATAAGGGGAATCGTTTTTAAGCGATTTTTTAAGCAATAAATTTCTAGAAATATTGCTTGATGGTGGAAGTAAAAAGTGTACCCAAACTCCACAAGTACCGAATTTTGAACCAATACTGTGCGAATTTTTTTAACCAAAAAGTTAGCGGACATGCTACAGTACCAATGAGCACGCATTTTCTTTTCCATGAGCACTCTTTTCGTTTTCTTCAACACTTTTCATGAGCATTCTCGTTTCTTTTTTTTCTTTTCAAACAAAAAATCCATTTCCAACTTTTGGTAAAAAAAAATGGATCAGTAATTGACTATGAATCATGCCAAGAATTTATGCTTTTCACATTTTATCCTTTTTATGTGCAGCTTTTGCGCCAATTTTCACCAAATTTTTTTACAAATTCGGGTATAAAAGAGAAGCGATGCGACTCGGAAAGTCATCACTCTGCCACTCATCATCCGCCATCACCACTTATCACTTCTCGTCTGTCAGCACATCATGTCGAAACAACCAGCGGACAACAACGAACCAAAGCCCAAGGCGTCGCCTTCCACAACCCCAGACGACAACAAACTCCAGCTGCTGAGCATTGGGGAACAGGTCAACGGATGGACGATCAAGGGACGACTTGGCCAGGGAGTGTTCGGGGCGGTGTACCTGTGCGAGTCGGCGGAGCACGGCCTGTGTGCCATGAAGGTAATGCATGCACGGGATCGATACCTCGTGTCGTGGTGATCATTCATTTTTTTGATTCCAGGTCGAACGAACGGATGCTGCCATTCAGTTGCTGGGGCAGGAGTTGTTGGTTTTCCAGAAGCTGGAGTCGGCTAGAAGTGAACTCACCCAAGCAAGGCACCCCCACTTTCTACGACTACTCGGACAAGGCTTAACTGCGAAAGAACATTGCACTTATCTGGTGATGACTCGAGTTGGAAAGACCCTGCAGGTACAGGAGAAAGCTGTTGTCTGTCAAGAGAAATTCATGTGCTTTTCAGGAATTGCGAGAGGAACGACACAACCAGAAGTTCTCAATGGGGACATCGCTTGCGCTTGGTCTACAAACACTAGAAGCACTGATGCAACTCCACCGAGTCGCCGGATTTTTGCACCGCGATGTGAGCCCATTTCCCTGATCATTTCATTTTTTGATGGAGTTATTGGTGACAATTCAGATAAAGCCAGCCAACTTTGCAATTGGCTATCACGGAACTGACCTTTCAAACGTCTACATGCTCGATTTTGGACTGGCCAGACAATTTCTCAACGAGGAAGGGCGTCTGAGAAGGCCGCGCGATGGCCTTATTGGATTTCGAGGAACACTGAAATATGCATCAATGCGCGGACATCTTCAATTGGAGCTTTGTAGAGCCGATGACATGGAAAGCTGGTGAGTGGAACTCGCCATTTCTGCTTGTTTTCGTACGAAATCGATAAGTTTTAAGGTTCTTCATGCTTGTTGAATTCATCAGGGGGAGATTGCCTTGGTCAAAGATGACGGTGAGTCGGGTTGTGTTTGGTCGGAACTCGGAACCATTTGTAACCGGAATTTTTATCAGGATCACAATGAAATATTGAATTTCAAGAGGGCAATACGAACTGACGGCGCAGAACGGCAGCGTTTACTTGGAGGCACGCCCCGGCAGTTTGGGCCGATACTGAATTCGATCTGTGCGCTGAAGTATTATGATCAGCCTCCATATAAGAAGATGAGAGAACTGATCAGGGATGCAATAGTGGCCACAAAAGTTAAAGTAAGCATCGCCTAGTCGTTTACGATGTAATAAAAGAGAGAGAAACAGAATGTACCCTTTCTTTTCAGACCTGGCCACTAGATTGGATGCGCGATAAAGCCAGCACAATGAAACAAAAGGAAAAGAAGTCGGAGAATTCAACGACCACAACCAAATCAGAGGAGAAGCCTGATCCAGGAGAGAAGCCGACGACATCGAAGATAGAAGAGAAGCGGACACAGGAGACCCGTTCCAGTCCGGCAACTTCACGGAAGAGCCATTCCAACTCGAAGGAAGAGAAGAAGCCGACTACGAGTCCAAATTCTGAGAAAAAATGATCCAAGTCGTTGTTTTCCTCTCCGTACGTACATGTGCATTGTTGTTATCGTCGTTGATTTATGTGTTTTCCTTTTTTCCCAAACCGAATTCTGATGAGAGATGACCCAGTTGTTGTCTTCCCCTTTGTCTGTAATACATTTATTTTGGCTCAACGCCAGTTTACGCGTCCAATCGACTTTTACGCGTCCAATCAAACTTTTGCGCGTCCAATCAAAAAATAAATTAATGATTAACGAAAATCCGAGAAAACAAAAATCTTCTCTTCTACGTATGTGGTAGTCATTTTTTATTCGTCATTTTCGCACAGCGCTCCAATTTATGCAAAAAAGGCCGTTTTGGGATCAAATGTCTACAGCGTTCAAATTCATTCGGCGGATTTTGGCGATAAATATTTTCAAATCGCCCAAACAAAACCTTTTATGAAACTTGTACAAATGAGGAAAAACTAAATGGAATTAAAAATATTCGAGAAAATCAATTCGTTTTTTAAGGAAATCAATTCGTTTTATTTTAATTTTTCCATTGCTAATGATTCTTGTTCTTTTATAGGCTTTATAGCAGGGTTCGCAGATGTCCTTTTTTTTAAAGATTTGTCTTTTTTGAGGGGTCCCGATCTTTGAAAATTTAAATGTCCTTTTTTAAAAGATTTGTCCTTTTTTGTCCTTTATTTTTGAGATTTTCGAAAATTTTATTCAAAAATGACCAAATTTCTTAAGAAAAAAAAAGACTAAATTTTCAAAATTTTCTCCGGCGTCCCCTATCGGGACCGCCGGCACCCTCACATAGAGGATTTTCTTCAAGAAATGCCCTTAAAAATGACCAATTTCTTAAGAAAAAAGGACGAAATTTTTAAAATTTTCTCCGACGGCCCCTATCGGGACCGCCGGCACCCCCCACAATGGATTTTCTTCCAAAAAAATGTCTTAAAAAATGACCAATTTTCTTAAGAAAAAGGACTAAAGTTGTCAAAATTTTCTCCGGCGGCCCCTATCGGGACCGCCGGCACCCTCACATAGAGGATTTTCTTCAGGAAATGCCCTTAAAAATGACCAATTTCTTAAGAAAAAAGGACGAAATTTTTAAAATTTTCTCCGACGGCTCCTATCGGGACCGCCGGCACCCCAAACAGTACAAATTGTTGCTTCTGAAAAATATGCAACTTAATGATATGATTCGATTAAAAATTTTTTATTTGTTTGATTACATTTTTTAGGATTTTAATGGGTGTCCTTTTTTTCGACCCCAAAATCTTTAATTTTATGCTTAGTGTCCTTGTTTTGGGCACCCGGGACCTGCGAACCCTGCTTTATAGGCTTTTAGTCGGCGTTTCGTAGTTTGTCTTTCTCTGCGTGTCTGCCTTCCTCTATCTTTTTCTCTTTATTGCTCTCTCTTTCGGGCAGGGTAGACTGTTATCGATCGCTGACCGAAATGAACCAAAGTAATGAAACACCTAACTAAAGATATTTTAAAAATGATGAGGCTGCCATTTTTTGTTCAAATTTCAAAAATTGCTTGTGGAGGCTCGAGATTAAAGATAAGGATGTGCTTAATCATTTAGACGAGAGAAACTCGTTTTTATTGCGTTTTAGAAAAAATACACGTGACGTAATACAACTAGCTCAATTGGAAGTTTCGGAGGGTAGGTGTTCCGTAGTAACTCATGGAAGACAGAGATATGAAAAAAAAGAAAGAGTGTGCAAACAAGGGAGAGGGAAAAGGAGCGCGACGAGAGAGTGTATGGCAGACAGTCAGACGGACAGTCAGACGGACAGTCAGACTCTCAAAACGGCCCTTTTTCGCTGCCCCAAGATTCGCCTAGACCAAGATTCGCCTAGATCAAAATTCGCCTAGTCAGCCAAAAAGCCAAGATTCGCCTAGTCAGCCAAAAAACCAAAATTCGTCTACTCAGTCAAAAAGCCAAAATTTTCTATTAACATATGCCATTTGCGGCTTCTACATGCCATTTTGCGGCTTCTACATGCCATTTTGGGGGGTCTACATGCCATTTTGCGGGTTCTACATGAAATGTGTTTTTTGAATTCCTAGACGAATCTTGGCTTTTTGGCTGAATAGGCGAGTTTTGGTCTAGGCGAATCTTGGTCTAGGCGAATTTTGGTCTTTTGGCTGACTAGGCGAATTTTGGTCTAGGCGAATCTTGGTAGCGCCCCTTTTTTGCACAAATTGGAGCGCTGTGTTTTCGTTTCACTAATCCGCTTCCCCCTTATGCCTTATTTTTCTTGATTATTGCTATTAAATAACGAATTTATAACTTATCCTTGATTTTTCTCTCTATAACACCTTATGTACATGTTCTAAAATTTGGATCTGTTAATTTTAATTGCAAATAAACAACATTAAAAACTAGAGATCGACATTTTGAGAGAACACGTACCAGTTAAGGGATACATGTATAACGTATGCACGTACCAACAACACGTGAACAACTGGTACGGAGTTAACACATGCAGTCGAAAAACCAGTAGATTGTACATATAACGTACTTCACGAAGTTCGTGTACGTATTACGGAACGTGATCGATCTCTAATAAAAACATAAAAACAATTTCATAAAAATAGTGTTCTGAAAGAGATGATGATGGAAGAGGGCAAAGGCATGCAATATATTGTTTTTATATTTTTAATCGTTAATTAATTTATTTTTTGATTGGACGCGTAAAAGTCGATTGGACGCGTAAAAGATCCATTGGACGCGTAAACTGGAGTTGAGCCTTTATTTTGTCACTGCATGTATGGATCGATGATATTTTGCAGTCAATTGATAAAGTTTGGTGTCATTGGATAGGCCTAAATGTCTGCTGTAAAAACGCAAGAGAGATCATCAGGATTGGCCAAGTGAGAAAAAAGGGTATTTGTGTAGTTGTACCGTTTTTGGGTACTTTTGTCGTTTGTATCTCAAATTCGACCCCCCAAATTTTGAAAAAAAAATTATTTTTTATTGAAAAATAACATTAAAAACGCATTATTATTATTATTATTTTAGATAAAATTAATCAACGGAAGAGCTTTGCTCTTCTTGACATTTGATAAATTGTAAAGTTCAACCCTCCCCCCAAATCGCGATTTTTCTAATTTTTCAGGGGGGGTTTTGGATTTTTCAACCCTCCCCCCAAATCGCGATTTTTCTAATTTTTCAGGGGGGGTTTTGGATTGAAATATTGAGCTGAATTTGATCAGGGCTGCTTTTTGGACCGAAAAATACTATTTTGATGGAAAAATGTCAAAATCAAGAAAAAAGTTTTTTTTCAAATTTTCAACAGGTGAGGGACCCTTATGGTTTGTCTTTTTTTAGTGTGCGCCGCCAATTCGATGGACCCGATGTTTTTTTTTCTGTTTTTGCCCTCAAGTTGCTGAATTGTACACTGTTGATACTTAAAAATGATGTTTTAAATAATACTAGCCCAAACTCGCGCCTCCGGCGCTCATTTGTCTAGTTCTTTTTTCTTTTATAAATTTCTTTTTCTTTCCTCTCCTTTTTTCACCCACCTCTCTAATCCATCACTTACCTTCTTTCTCACCTTTCCTCTCTCACTCCCTTTTTTCTCATCTTTCTCTCATCTCTACTCTCTCGCCTTTTACCCTTCTCAATTCTTTCACCTTTCTCTCTCACCTTACTCTCATTACCTTCTCTCTTACCTTACTCTAATTCCCTTCTCTCTCACCTTACACACGATTCTCCTGCATATTTGTCTAGCCGTCTGTGATCTAAAATCCGCGTCAGAAAAGTCCGGCAATCTAGAGCACCTTTAGTTTCGAATTTGGTCTCGAAACGATTAGTCGGATACAGTACTGTTGCTGTGCACTTTTCCGCCTGCTCGTACTTGTATGCCTCACATCGCATCCCCATTTTGTATACTCTCTTCATACGATGATTTCTCTCGCCAGCTATTCCATAGTCAGAGACGCAGAGAAGGGCGTGAATTAATCAATTACACTGGGATTATGGTGACAAAAGACCTAACCCCAAAAGACCGACACTCAGAAGATTGACTAAAAAAATTTTTTTAAGCTTACAGTTCCAAAACTATAAAAAGTAAATATATGCAGAATTTAATACTCTATCTTTTATTATTTTTGGTTTTTCGGGTTTCCCTGAAAATTTTTTGAATTTTTCGAAAAATGTAAAAAATCTATATTTTCCCGAAAATTTTCAAAAATTTTCAGAGAAATTTGAAAAAGCAAAAATGCTAAAAAATAAAGCATAAAATTCTGTATATTTTTATTTTTTATAGTTTTGGGTTTGTAAGTTTACGAAAGAGTTTTGGTATACCTTTAGAATTGTCGGTCTTATGGGCGTCGTTCTTCTGTGAGACCCGATCCTAATACCAACAAAACAATCGCTTCTATACCATTTTTCCAAAAGGGATTGCCGGACTTTTCTGACGCGCATTTTACATTATTTCACTTTTTCCCCTCCCTAGTTCAGCACGCCGATAGGGGACAATGCAAAAAATACGAAATATCCCCAAAGACAATATATCTCCAAAAAGAATTTCCAGACAAAAATCTTTATGTAGAGGCCTTGAAGAATTTCCACAAGCCTGAAATTTTCCAAAAAAACGCAGGTGTAATTTTTTAAATTTCGCATTATTTGGTGTTCGAAAAGTCCAAAAAAAAGAAAGGGGTATCCCAGTTAAATTTTTTTAAAACTATTTCGAAAAAATTTTTCACCAAAAACAAAAATTTGACCAATTTCCATAAGAAAATTCGATAAAACTTCAAAAAATTTTCGCCGTCGGCCCCTCTCGGGGCCGCCGGGGGCTTCCTCACCTCATTCCCCTGAAATTTTTTTCTGACTATGGTAAAGGATACAGGATTTTGAAAATTATACTACAGGATCCTATTACGGATTTATAGGATTTATAACTGTACATGTTTTATCTTGCACCTTTTTTTCTTTTTTACAGGAATATGTATTATTTTGTAATATGCCAAGAAATTTTTCAAAATTTCGAGTTTCGATTCCTCGAAATTTCGAGGTTTTTTGAGTTTCGAATTTCGAGTAGGCATCCGAGTTTCGTCCTGTTTCGAGTTTCGAGCAATATCCGAGTTTCGCCCAGCCCTGATCGTGGGGATGAAACGACCCAGTCCGCAATTTGCATCCTTTTTGGTGCTGAGCGGTCATACGTGTTATTTTGGTTTACTACAGAACACCGGACGCGAAAAACCGAACCCCACACTAGTCGGCATTTCGTGAGTCGGTACTTATATAGTTTAGGTACGCTTTTTTGGTCAAATTTTCCAAAAAAATTTTTTTTCGTAAATTCTTCTAAAAACTAACTTTTCTAGGGTAACTTGACGCTGAAGCCGATTCTGACGTCCATTTTGCCCTAATGCTTCATCTGACGTCACTTTTTGACGTTGACGTCTAAAAATATTAAAACTATTTTTGACCGTAAAATCATATAAAAATGATTCGTATGGGTAATTTTTGAAACTGAATCCGATTCTGACGTCCATATTGCCGTAATGCGTCATCTGACGTCACTTTTTAACGCTGGCGTCCGCATGAATAAATGCGGCGCTAATTTAAAGGAAGGACGTTTTGAAAACCCCAAATTCAACAGGGGGGACCCTTTTCATTTGAAAACCAAAAAAGATTTTTTTTGCATTTTTTACCCATTTTAACTACTTTTTGAGCAAAAGCATTGGAAAAACAAAAAATTTTTTTTTCATTTTTGCCTAAAAGGGGGGACCCTTTTGGTGGATTTTCAAAACGTCCTTCCTTTAAACTAGCGCCAGAAATGCTATGCCGCATACATATATTTGGTTGATATCTATGTATGTGTTTCCCCACGTTGTTGCAGGTTCTATATACACTTTGACGTCAACGTCAAAAAGTGACGTCAGATGACGCATTACATCAAAATGGACGTCAGAATCGGATTCAGCGTTAAAAGTTACCCTAGGAAAATCATTTTTAGAAGGATTTACAAAAAAAAATATTTTTTTGGAAAATTTGACCAAAAAAGCGTACCTAAACTATATAAGTACCCGTGAGTCTGTTGTTTTGTAATTGTTGTTCAAAAATGCTTTTCGTGCCAAAGTTTACGCTCATGATAAAAATTTTTGCAAATTGATCTCGCTCTGGCGACCAAGCGATAATGATATTTATATTATATATATTTGGTTGATATCTATGCCGATGCCGCTGTGCCGCCCTAGATAGTTCGGTTAATACTAGGTCAATGCATAATTAGTTTCGCTTTTTTTTATAGTTAGAATATTTTTAGTTTTTCCATAATCTATCGTAAATTTTCTGTTTTTACCAGTCACTATGGGCTGTCCGCTACACGTAGGTAATAACTACACGTAGGAAAAGTTCAATAGACCCACCATTATCTCTAGGACAGTGTCCCACCCTACCACTGAAATGTCATCCTCAATTACTTCCATTAACTCAATTGACAGGAAAATGTTTGGTTGCCCGCCTGATACCTTAGACTTTGCCCCCTCACTTCATCACCAAGTTATTTTTCTCTGAAATCTTCTTTCGGGGTTATTGCCTCACTGAATTTCTCGAGGTCGGGTATTTGATTGGGCCATACCTCCCAAAGATTGGCACAGATTTTTTTGAAAGAGGCATTAATAAATTCTCATTTCATTGGATAAAGATAGTTGAGACCCTGGGGGGAATAACTTTATTGAATGGTTTCATTGATTGCACTTTGTTTTGATTTTTAATGATTTTTTTGTTGATAAAAAATTTGTTTTAAAAAAGCGAAACTACCGTATATGCTCTTGTAATCCCCCATGGGGGAATAATTTTTAACCCATTTTCCAAGTGGGGGATTACAAGAGAGTGGGGGAATACTGGAGAGTGGGGGAATAATTTTCAATGTATTTTTTCTGGCATTCCGCCATAAGTCAAAATTGGGAACTGGTTGAGTGATTTTGAATTTTCGAATTTTCTGAAACGATACTTTTAAAAGTATTAAAGAAAAAACCGGTGAGGGTCGTTTGAGTCCCTAGGTTTGAGTCCCCAGGTTGGAAAAATGCTTGTAACTCGGCTCAAACTCAACCTAGATAAACAAGCTTGGTGTCAAAAGATAGCCCTGAATGTCTGCTATAAAAATACAAAAGAGATCATCCGGATTGGCCATGTAGAAAAAAGTTATGGCCAAGTTAAGACGCGCAATCGTGATTTTGGCCAAGATCTGGCCATAACTTTTTTTGCAGTTGGCCATTTCGAATGGTCTCTTCTGCAATTTTATAGCAGACATTCAGGGCTATCTTTTGACACCAAACTTGTTTTTCTAGGTTGAGTTTGAACCGAGTTACAATCATTTTTCCACTCTGGGGACTCAAACGTGGGGAGTGGGGACTCAAACGACCGAGTCCGAGAAAAAACAATTTCGTTGTTCTTTATTCCATTAATTCCGATGCTCAATTTTATTTTCATTCTTCGTAGACTTCCAATGTAAATTCCCATCAATGAAAATTTTTTATTTTCAATTTTGGTTTCTAATCAGTTGTTTTTTATTATTACTATTTACATTATATTTATATACTGCGGCCGCCAGAGCGAGGCCGATTTAAATCCATTTTTGCGCTCGAGCGTGAACTTTGAAACGAAAAGTACAGTTTGGGTTATAACTTTGTTTAAACCAAACCTAGAGAAACGATGTTGATGTCAAAAAATAGAGCTAATTATTAGCTACAAATTGAGCCTAAGCCCATCTGAATTGGCCTAGTCTAAAGAAAGTTACGGTCAAAATAATCATCCGTGCGAGCACTTTTTGTAAATTGGCCAATACGAGTGATTGTTTTGGCCATAACTTTTTTTTAGACTAGGCCAATTCAGATGGGCTTAGGCTCAATTTGTAGCTAATAATTAGCTCTATTTTTTGACACTAAGTTTGTTTCTCTAATAAGTTTTGTTTGAACCGAGTTATAACCCAAACTGTATTTTTCGTTTCAAAGTTCACGCTCGAGCGCAAAAATGGATTTAAATCGGCCTTGCGCTGGCGGCCGCAGAATATATGGTTCTTAATGATTTTTTTATTAGAAAACCCTTTATTTAGAAAACATTAAAATTTTTCACATTTCTAAAAATTCCAATATTCCCCCATGGGGGATTACAAGAGAGTGGGGGAATATTTTTCGATCTTTCTCTAGAGTGGGGGATTACAAGAGAGTGGGGGAATACAAGAGCATATACGGTAATTATGCATTGACCTAGTAGATCCGTTTCAATTGAGGGGCATATTCCTCCGCTGAAACCAGAGAATGCTCATGAAAAAGTTGTCGCAGAACGGGTAGAACCTGTCCTGTGAGAGGTTGGCAAGATGCTGCAAAAGGATTGAAGGGAGAACGAGAAGACTCTAAAGGACGGAGTCCGATATAGAGTTCAAAGGGAATGAATAAGTTACTAAAGGACGGAGTCCGATATAGAGTTCAAAGGGAATGAATAAGTTAGACTCCCTCAGACTTAGTCCAAGAAAGAATAAAAAAGGAAGGGAGAAAGGAACGGAAACGCGAATGGAAAAGTATGAACGCGAAAATGGGATCCTAACCCTTTCCCAAGTCCTTCCCCAATTCTAAGGGATTTCGAGTCTTAAGGGGTCAGGGAAGGTAAAAAGTCGAACGACGAACGAAGTTTGGAATTTTATTCCGTTGAAGATCGATGAAGACGGAAAATGTACAAAACGAAGAAGAACGAAGAACAGAATAAGAAGTGATCGGGGGAAGGATTGACAGCGGGGGCGGGAGCAGATTCTGGGAAAAAAGGCAGTGTAAAACATCAAAACAACAAAAAATGGCCAAGGATGGGAAAGGGGCCGAAAGGAGGAAGAGAGTATGGAAAATGAGAGGGTCAACTCCTAAGGAGTGACTCATACAAAAACAATGGAAAATAAAGGAAAAGCGATCATCTGGCCATTCCGCTTCTCATTGAATTTGGCCATCTTCTTTTCTCGCAGAGGCATTCTGCGACATTCCCCCCGAATTGATCTTGTCCAGCTCTCTCTCGTCATCCCGTCCCATCTGCACTCCAACGGGTTCGGCCCAGCGAATGTAAAGAGAACGGTTGTGCTGGCGTGAAGTGGCTGAAATGAAAGGTGGCCTTTGGCTTGAATTCTGGCCTAAGGCCAGGAAATTCCATTGAAGATCCCTCTTGATTTTGATAAATAGGAGGAACAATGCATGATACAAAAAGAAAATAGCAATAACTCCATTCAAACATAGGTTGTGGAGTTGTGTGAGACATCCGCTCACTTTCTCTTATTGTGTCAAACGGATTTCCTAGCGATCCGGGTGAAGACTGTTTAGCGCCAATGGCCGAATCCCAGTGACCGGAGGTCAAAGGATGAAGACTAGGCAAAAAGAATTTAGCTGATCGATTGAATCGATTGCTCAAGACCGAATTATGAAGCACCTGCAATGTATCTAGTTCCTCGAACATGTTAGCATCGAAAGCTGATGGATTGGCTGCAAAAACCGTCGCACCATTCCGAGAAAAATGCTATGATCGTTCTGAAATTGTAGATCCTCGAACAAATTAGAAGATCCTTCACCTTCTTCACTCCTTTGCATTAGAACCAAGGAATGGCGATATAGAAAACCAAAACTAGTCATCCCACCGAAAGTGATATCGGAAAAAACCGGAAAAAACTTTAACATTTCTCCTGAGGGGAAATGGTTAAGTATCGAAATGGCACGGTGCGCCATGCGAAACTTCGTGCATGTCCTCGAGAAACCGGCGGATTATCGGGTTCTCATCTTTCAAAAGCTTTCCTCCCCACTGAGTGAGGTCAACAGGCTGAAGTTTCAAAGCTTTTCTCATTTCGCATTCTCTATAGAGGGTTTGTCTCAAGCTCCTCTACAACATCTGTCCTGCTGTATCCTTCGACGAGATTTCTTCCGGCGTGTTCCATTCCCTGGCTTGGCGTTTGGACCTTCCCCCGAAAGGGTCAAGTAGTCTCTCTGCTTCTTATGAGTACGAACGACCGCCTGGTGTGCCAGATAGTGTGTGCCGGGTCGATTATCCTGAGGATTATCGACGAGTTCAATTATCCCTTTCTCTAGCCGATCCATAATTGTTTGATGATAGAGAGCTAGGATATCTGGTTTCGTTCTCGAATTTTTGAGTCGACCGAAGTCTACCTCTGGCTAATCCGATGTTCAAAGGAAGAAAGGCTTTTCTCTCGTTCCATAAGAGCCGAGTTTCATATCTTCCTTCGTTGTCTCGAGTGAGATTGGCCATGAAATCCTCTAAGAGGATTTCATCCGATGGATTTTCCTCACAGTCGGCCAGACCGGCTGCATCCAAAGAGAGTAGCTGTTCAACTAATCTATTTAAATCGTTGTCACCCTTGCCTTTGGCGATGAGTGGCTCCTCAAATTCAGGAGAATTTGAGGTGATTGTTTAGTTTAGTATCGAATTTGAAACTTGATACTGATTAGGATTGGTTGAAACTAGTCCTTCACCACAGATAAATGATCCCAACATGGAATAATACAAAGCAAAACCACTGGGGAGCACGGTAATCGGAAGAACTCTGAGCCGATTATAATCTTTCAAACCTAGCAATATGTCCGGTTCTTTGAATTGACGAGGGAATGAGATACTCATACCCCAAATTTTCTGGTCCGAAGGCGAGAATTTGACCACAGAGGTCTCTTTCGTGATGCACTGTGTTTGTCGCAAGTCCGTCCAATACTGGAACGGAGTGTTGTCTATTGGTGCGATGCAAAATGCAAACAGGACTGATCAAATTTCTCTTTCAATGGACTACGAGCGAATGCTGGATACACATCGACGCTTTCCGTTCCACAGACAGGCAGCTGCAACTGCTTAGCAAGCGCAGAACGAATGTAGGAAATTCCACTACAGGAGTCCCAAATGACTGTGACTTTTGCCCTCCGATTCAAGTTCGCTGGATTGTAAACCCAGTTTTCAGTACACACATACAAAGTTTCTTTCGTGAATACTGAGCTGGACAAAACGCTGTTAGCTTTCCGCAATGCTTTCGGATGTCTTCCTTTACAGTGACTGCACGACAAAGCGCTGTTAGCTTTCCGCAATGCTTTCGGATGTCTTCCTTTACAGTGACTGCACGACTTCGGTGCTGGACATGGCTGTGTGTCATGATTAGTTCTCAGACATTTGGTGCACAACTTTAGGTTGCGAACCCGATTGATCCTATCTGTAGCTCCGATATCTCGTGCACTCAGCCATCCAATGAGTACCTACGCAAAGTGCACAAGGAGAAGGAGGTCCAGAGATGACTTTCAGTCTTGGCGACGGTGATCGAATGGACATGGGTGTCTGATCTCTCGAACTATTCGATGATCTTGTCGGTGAGTGGCGAATCTGACTCGGGGACCCTGAGGGTGACCGAGAAGGACCTTGATCACGAAACTTGACTCTCTGAATCAGATTGAGTGACGAAAGTCAAATTCGGACTACTTTCTCGATTGACTTCCCGCGATTCTCGCTGATAGGAATGCTGTTCGCGCTCCGGAATGCTGTTCGCATGCTGTTCGCGCTCACTCAAACTAGAACTTAAGTGTTGCAAATAGTAGGCACGCTGACTGGACTCTTCCTCCTTGACCAGCTCTGCCAATTTCCTCCGGAATCTTTCGGTGTTCCAGTTTCGATCCAATTTCTTGGCCTTTCGGATTTCCCGGAGAAAAGGAAAAGTTAATTTGTTCTCCAGAGAAGAACAAATTATCGCCGAATTCAGATCCTCGCCCAACGATTCCAACTGCCGACAAATCGCTTCGAGGACATCCGCGAAACGGACATCCGCGAAATGTCGACAGGCCTTAAGCCCATTGAACTTTTCGATAAGCTCTCCTGAGAAAGAGTCCTGATCGTCGTACTTGTCCTTCAAAAGATCTAATGCCACCCTGTAGTTCCCAGCGGTGGGCATTAATCCGTTCATACGGCTTTGGCTTCTCCTTCTAAAAAGGAGAGATAGTTGAACTTGTCTACCGAATCGATTTGCAATTTGTCTAAGGAGGACATGAATTGTTCGTAGAACAATTGCCAATCTCGAGGCTTGCCCGAGAACGGACGAAGTTTCAAAGGCGGAAGTGCAATCATCGAATTGTGTACTGGTGCAGCCGGAGGGACATCATTAGCCTGAGGTGGAATTTGAGCAGGGGGTTCGACGGGAATGACCGCAATCAGCTCGCCCTTCCTTCTTAGAAGTTTGGCGATGTTGGTTTGCATTGTGCGCCGAGCTTTTCGCCCTTCTTTGATCACGTCCTCCCACGAAATGTCCGCCAAATGTTCCACATAGAGCCTTTCATTTGCTTCCTGCTCTGCCTTGGTTCCCTTCTCAATCAGTTTGGATCCTTGCTCTTCCAGGTTCAACATGTGCCACGGCTACACGAGAACAACGAAGATGAACGAAAGAGTTCTTATGTCACGGCGACAAAAGAACAATTGACGACGAATTACGACGATAACGACGACGGATGAAGAGTTCAGATGTCACGGCGACAAAAGAACAACGAGAAACGAACGACGAAACGACGAGTTCTAATGTCACGGCGACAAAAGAACAACGAAACGAACGACGGAACGAGAGTTCGAATGTCACGGCGACAAAAGAACAACGAAACGAACGACGGAACGAGAGTTCTAATGTCACGACGACAAAAGAACAATGAACGAACGACGGAACGACGACGAATGAGTGTATTCTGATGTCACGTTGACAAAAGAACAACGAAAGAACGACGATAAACGAGCGAATTCTGATGTCCGATTGATAAAAGAACGGCAAAATGAACGACGAAAGATCGGAAGAAAGACGAAAGATGAACGATGAGTAATAGTTTGTCACGTCGGGGTCACCATGTCGCAGAACGGGTAGAACCTGTCCTGTGAGAGGTTGGCAAGATGCCGCAAAAGGATGGAAGGGAGAACGAGAAGACTCTAAAGGACTTAGTCCGATAGAGAATTCAAACGGAAAGGGGCGAAGGGATAAACGAGAAGACTCTAAAGGACTTAGTCCGATAGAGAGTTCGAACGGGAAGAGGGGGAAGGACGACGAGAAGACTCTAAAGGACGTAATCCGATAGAGAGTTCAAAAGGGAAGGGATAGGGAAGAACGAGAAGACTATAAAGGACGGAGTCCGATATAGAGTTCAAAGGGAATGAATAAGTTACTAAAGGACGGAGTCCGATATAGAGTTCAAAGGGAATGAATAAGTTAGACTCCCTCAGACTTAGTCCAAGAAAGAATAACAAAGGAAGGGAGAAAGGAACGGAAACGCGAATGGAAAATTATGAACGCGAAAATGGGATCCTAACCCTTTCCCAAGTCCTTCCCCAATTCTAAGGGATTTCGAGTCTTAAGGGGTCAGGGAAGGTAAAAAGTCGAACGACGAACGAAGTTTGGAATTTTATTCCGTTGAAGATCGATGAAGACGGAAAATGTACAAAACGAAGAAGAACGAAGAACAGAATAAGAAGAAGTGATCGGGGGAAGGATTGACAGCGGGGGCGGGAGCAGATTCTGGGAAAAAAGGCAGTGTAAAACATCAAAACAACAAAAAATGGCCAAGGATGGGAAAGGGGCCGAAAGGAGGAAGAGAGTATGGAAAATGAGAGGGTCAACTCCTAAGGAGTGACTCATACAAAAACAATGGAAAATAAAGGAAAAGCGATCATCTGGCCATTCCGCTTCTCATTGAATTTGGCCATCTTCTTTTCTCGCAGAGGCATTCTGCGACAAGAGTGTTGGAAAAAACGAAAACAGTGCCCATGAAAAAGAAAAAGAATGCTCATTGGTACTGTAGCACGTCCGCTAACTTTTGGGTAGAAAAAATAATATGGTAGATCCGGAGCGGGTCGTTTGGGCGCCGCCGTTTGGGCGCCAGCGATGATAAACTGGTCATAACTTTTTTCTGGAAGGTCAGATTTTCTAAATCTTGGTATTAATAGATAGCCCTGAATGTCTTCTACAAAATTGCAAAAGAGACCATCCGGTTTGGCCAAACTGAAAAAAAAGTTATGGCCAAGTTAAGCCATAAAATCGTGGTTTTGGCCAAAGATCTGGCCATAACTTTTTTAATACTTGGCGCCAAACCGGATGGTCTCTTTTGCAATTTTGTAGCAGACATTCAGGGCTATCTATTAATACCAAGATGTAGAAAATCTGACCTTCCAGAAAAAAGTTATGACTAGTTTATCATCGCTGGCGCCCAAACGGCGGCGCCCAAACGACCCCGACCGTATTTAGAAAAATGCCAAAAGAAGATTATTATTTTGCTGATGACAATAAAAGTGAAAGCCGGAGGAGGAGAAGCCGATCGCCTTCTAATAAGGAGCGATGGGGCAAAAAAAGCAGAAGTACTAGTAGGGAAAGGGCACGAAGCAGCAAGCAAGAGAGAAGGAGGAGATCACCATCATCATCTGATGATGAAAAGCATTTCAACGCTTTATTGGAAAAGAAAAGATATGACAAAATTCTCAGAGAGAAGGAACAAAAGCGGCGACTCAAAGAGCTCGAGACGCCTGACGAGAAAAGAGCAAGACGAATTGCAAAGAAACTCCAGAAGGTTTTAATATTGTTGTTTTGTTTTTATTAATGGATTTGTTTTAGGAGGAGCGTAGACGAGCTGAAACATTAAATGCTTTTCCGGAAGGAATTCCTTACACAGATCTGAACAATCCGTTTAATGATACCAATTTGACAGAAACATTTATTTGGAAGAAGAAATGGGAGACGGAGGGCAAAGCAAATATATCCAGGAAAAAGGCAGAAAAAATGTGAGTATATGGTATTTTACTACCTTAATATTTACAAGTTAGCTTAATCTGATTTCCATATATTAATCTTGAAAAGAAAACTTAAGGGTGTAAGAAATCACACTTGTACAGTTTAGGTCCGGAATTTTTCGATTTTCTGAAAATATTTTCTTTCCACTTAAAATTTTTCACTTTAAAATTACTCTAAATCTAATCCTAGGTTTCTGGTGTCTTTAACGCAGAAATTTCTGCTCTACATCTTTCATACAAAAATAAATCTGTTTGATTGGAAAAAGTTTAGAAAAATCTGGAAAATTCTAGACGTAAACTATACAAATAACGAAGAAATAACATCTTATTTTGATGAGAAGACGAAGTGAGAAGGAACTTTATCGTTTAACAGTCTTTACTAAAGTCAATAAAACAGTCTTATACATGATTTTTAGCAATCGCGAAATAATTGCCAAAAATTTTGCGGAAATGGAACAATTGAAACGAAATCGAGAGGCCAGAGAAGCAGCAAGAGAGGACATGGAAATGATAACAAGGGACCAAGAAAGACGACAGTGTGATTGGAATCGCACGGAAGACGTGTTCCATTTGAAGCAGGCCAAGTTACGGTCATCGCTTCGCATAAAGGAGGGAAGAGCAAAGTCAATCGATTATTTGGCAAGGTGAACTTTGGTCAGATCAATTGAATCAATTTCAAAATTCGCATTTAGATACATCTCTTATTCTGATGAATCCAATCAAGATGAGTTCGAATTGGACAACCCTTTGACTTATTTACCCAAGGATTCAATAGACGATTTTGAGGACCTTTTAGCAGATGTTAAGGTACATAGTGTTATGCTATTTTTCTCCGCAGCCGCCTAATTTTTTTTTGCTTGGCAACCTCCCCTTCCCCGATAATTTTTCCATATAGACAGTATTTGGTATATTTATCAGGGAATTAGCCATCAGCAGGGGGAAGGACAACGAGACAACTATCCCACCACGCAGGGACGTACCCAGGATTTCGGGATGGGGGGGGCAGGAGCACAAATTTTTCGCCGAATTTTTTTCTCCCCGGAGAAAATTTTGAAAATTTAGGCTCTTTTCATAAGAAATTGGTTAATTTTTTGCATATGACAAGTTTTTTTGAAGAAATTTACCCGTATTTTGGGGTGTCTGCGGTCTCGATACACGGCGCGTCAATCCCAGCGAGCGATGGGCGCTCTATTGTCTCTCCCTCATTTTAGCTCAATTGGGTGCATGCTAGATTTACAATGGAAAAGAGCCCGAGTTCGAATCCGCTACGCGTCGAATAATTTTTGAATTATTATTGAACGAATTCTGAAGTTTTCTAGTTCCGAAAAATTTTCCATTCATTTTTTTAATTCCGCGCTTCACTCGGGGGTTTTCGAGGGTGCTTAACAAGATGGCAGATTCAGTTTTTCTATTTTTTAACATTTTTAAACCGAAAATCGTAGATCCATTTAACTTTTTGCAATAGCGGCACCACCATTTTTTTAAAAATACAAATTTTAGTCCGATTTTTCTTTTAAATTATAGCCTGATATGTTTTCTAATATTTTTTCTATAATCTCAGAAAGTTGGGTGTTAGTTCGTGAAAAAAATGATTTTTACTAAAGCGACCCATTTCGGACCATTAGAAAAATCGGCCTCTAATTTGTGGATTATAAATATATTACAAACAAATTTGATGATAAATACATAAAATAGAATATAATCAAACAATTAATAATAAAAAAAGCATTAAAGATCATTTAGTAATTAAGAAATAATCGGGCTTCAATGTGATATATCAGGGTGGAGGAAAGAACAAGCAAATTTTAATAATTAATTATTTTGGCATTCTGTCTGCGCCCATGCTGACGCGCTGTGTCGATAGGGGCCGCCGGAAAAAATTTTGAGATTTTGGACAAGTTTCTTTAGAAAATTGGTCAATTTTTTCGATTTTACCCTTTCTTTTTCGATTTTTTTTCTTCCCTTTTCCCCCGACCCCCCTGAAATTTTTCTTTAATTTTCTTTAGAAAATGAGTAATTAATTAAAAATTTATCCGGTTTCTTATCGGTATCGGAGTTGCCGAAACCATCTCCTTGGAACATTTATGCTTTCCCCTCCCCCATCCCAAATTATTTGGTATGTTCCTGTATATTCTTTCGATACAATTGACCACTGGTTATCTCAGGTTTATCGTGTGATTGATGGTCAAAAGAACAAATCTTTTTGGGATGACATTGAAACAGTTGCTAAGCATGGACTGAAAAAATTAGTCGAAAATCGACGCCGCTCTACGGATAGTGGGACGGTTCATTCAGCTGTTCAGGATGAAGTTCTCAAAATATTCAAAGTGAATTCTATCATTTTAATTTTGACTTTTAAATTAAAATTAAATTTAGGGAAAAACTTACTATGAATTGGAACAGTTAGAAAGTCAAATAAACGCTAAAATCAACAATGCGACGAGGGGGACAGATGTCAGCTACTGGGAATCCCTTTTGGACTCATTGCGACCATTTATGGCCAAACAACGATTGAAGGAAGTTCATGCTAAAATGCTCCAAATGCGCTTGAAAAGAATACGCGAGGAGCAAATCAGTGAAATGGCAAATGCCGATGATGAGAAAATGGAGGAAGCGAAGAAAGAAGAATTGGGGGAGGAAGAGCCAACAACATCGTCATCATATGTGGAATTGCAGAGTGCTAAAGAGAAAGCTGAAAAGCAACAAAAAGACAAGGTGGGGTTATTGTCTCTTCGTGCTTAATTTTCTATAAAAAATTGTAGGGAGTAGACAAGTTTGAAGAAACAGAAACAAAACTACCATTTTCATTTGATGAATTCTTTGATGCTGATGATGAACAGCGCGAGCAATTGTACCAGTAAGTGTCAAAATTCATGACCTAATTATAAAGTATATCTATACCTATATTCTGTTTTTAGGCAACTTGAAGCAAAGAGTTTGATGGACCATTTTGCATCTGTTTTCTATGAAAATGGGCGCTACAGCCCAACATATGGAAGCGGAACTCATACAATGCCTGGTATTGAAATCATGGATGAGATGGAGGATGACAGAAAAATCAGTGAAATTCGTTCGAAACAGAAAAAACGAGGTGGCGCCGATGAACTAACGGTTGTTGATCAAAGCAAGATATTTAATATATTTTTCTTGTTGTTAGGCTAAGGATCAGCGGATGTTGGATATTGCGAAACAGGGAATGAACCAAGACGAGGCGGAATTTTCTGTGGAGGAGAAACTTGAAAATCAAAATTTCCTTTGGTCGGACAAATATCGGCCTAGAAAACCGCGCTATTTCAACCGGGTTTGAAGATTGATTAGTAAGAACAAATTATTATTTTTTGGCATTTTTAGGTTCATACAGGCTTTGATTGGAATAAATACAATCAAACTCACTACGATATCGATAATCCGCCTCCTAAAATTGTACAAGGGTACCGATTCAATGTAGGCACATACTTTATAAAAGAGTTTATAAAAATAATAATTTTGCAGATTTTCTACCCTGATTTGCTTGATCCGACTCAGACTCCGAACTTCACCCTTGTCAGATGCGATGACTCTGACTTTGCCATTCTCCGATTCCGTGCAGGCCCACCATACGAAGACATTGCCTTTAAAATTGTGAACAGAGAATGGGAAGTCAACCACAAGCATGGCTACAAATGCCAATTCCAAAACGGCGTTTTTCAACTTTGGTTCTTTTTCAAGCGATATCGTTACCGACGATGAAGAAATCCAAAATGTCCACAGGATTGTCATTTTTATATGTTTTTTATAAACTATAAAAATTTTAAAATTAGTAAAATTATTGTCATTTTTGGTTCAACAAATAAACTATGTAATTTAAAATGAATTTCTTTAAATGCTTTGATGGAATGTTTTAGATGTCTGTATCTGCAGCGCAGTCCCCATCCAGCTTTAATAGCTTTGTTCGAAAATGCCTCATTTCACTTTTTACTGTCAATGCTACGGGTTTTCTCTCGATGGCCGCTTTTTTGTTCGTGGCCGAAATTATGATCGTTTACCATGTTATTCAGAGAATACCATGTGGGCCCTAATATCTTATCTAAATTTGTTATTTGATCATGATCAGATACCGAAATCGATTGGAGCACATATATGCAACAAGTCAAGCATTTTGTTGGGGGCGAGAGGAATTATTCCTTGATCAGTGGAGATACTGGACCAGTTGTGTAAGCATTCCTCTTCAGATTTATTTGCTTCTCGACATAGCTTTTAATGATTTGTTCAGATATCCTGCCGGATTTCTGCACATCTACCGGATCTTTTATTCGCTCACCGACCAGGGCACGGACATTCGCTCTGCCCAATACATTTTTGGCGGCCTTTACTTGGCCACCCTGCTCTTGGTCTTCCGCCTGTTTTATCTCAGCAGAAGAGTACTTATTCTTTTCCTTCCTCCAATTTCTTTTCCCCTTCCCTTCCAGGTTCCCCCATTTGTCCTTCCTCTGATCTGTCTCACTTCCTATCGGGTCCACTCCATTTTCCTTCTGCGTCTCTTCAATGATCCCGTCGCTATGTTTTTCTTTTATTTCGCTGTAAATCTTTTTGTCTCTCGCCATTGGCTTTTCGGTTGTATCATGTACAGGTCTGTACAATGTCTTGAATTTTAATTATCTCCAAATTTGCTTTTTCAGTTTGGCCGTCGGCGTGAAAATGAACATTTTGCTCTTTGCCCCCGCTCTCTTCTTCATTTTGCTCTTGAGCAATGGGTCCCTTGAAACTGTGTGGCTTCTGGCCGTCATGGCTTTGATCCAGGTGTGATGCATTGTTCAGATCATTTTTTCCAATAATCCATTTTAAGATTGTGATTGCCCTCGATTTCCTCGTCTTTGATCCCTTTGCTTATTTGAGCGGTGCTTTCGAGTTGAGTCGGGTTTTCTTATTCAAATGGACCGTCAACTGGCGCTTCCTCCCCGAGTGGCTTTTTCTCGATCGGCTTTTTCACATTCTTCTATTGATTGCTCACATTTGTTTGCTGATATTTTTTGCTCGAAAATTTTGGCTCCGGTAAGTTATCATCCCATAAATTCAGTTTTCGGTTTTTTAGAGCTCAAGGTGGCTTGCCAATGCTCATGCGCAAATTGATGTACGGGGTCCATACTCGCCTTGAAGTCCATGGTCAGTTTACCTCTTTTCCCCGTGAATTTTCCCGCTTTCAGACATTCTTTTCGCTCTGTTCACCTCCAATCTGATTGGCATTTCTTTTGCGCGCTCTCTCCACTATCAGTTCTTTTGCTGGTACTACCACTCTGTCCCTTACCTGCTCTTCTCTTCACAATCCGTTTGGTCTTTAAGTGCCGTTATCATCCGGTATTATTCCTTTCAATTTTTTTGATCATTCGTATTTTTAGGGTGGCCCTCATGCTCGGAGTTGAATTTTGCTGGAATGTATACCCCTCCACTCCGATTAGTTCACTGCTTCTTCATTGTCTTCATTTTTCAATTTTATTTTTAACATGCAGAGATATTAGTCCTTATATTCACTCAAAAAAGCCAATTTAATATTCTATTTTTTAAAGATTTATTCCATTTATTTGTTTAATTCAATCCCATAAAAATCACTTGTATTAATAAAACACTCTAAATTGACAATATTTACATATTTAATAAAATCTTTAAATCCAAAGAACATTGTTCTTATCTGAATATTTATAAGTTTTATGAAATGATAATTTTCATCATTTTTTAGGTATGCCTAAAAATTTGATTCAATCCCATAAAAATCACTTGTATTAATAAAACACTCTAAATTGACAATATTTACATATTTAATAAAATCTTTAAATCCAAAGAACATTGTTCTTATCTGAATATTTATAAGTTTTATGAAATGATAATTTTCATCATTTTTTAGGTATGCCTAAAAATTTGTTCACACTCTGTAGGTTACTGCAAAGACCATCAAAAATATCTCATGCATTTATGAGCAGCCAAACTTTACCACCGGATATGAAAGTATGGAATACTCACATCATAAATTATTTTAAAGTTATTTTAGGTCTTTGACAGGGAATCAAAACGGAAACAGCGGAATTGGTCAGCTGTCCAAGATAACTATGAACAGTGCAGATTTCTCAGGGATGAGGTACAGAACAGAGAATAAAAGGAAAATGATTTAATAATGGCCAAATTTACAGTTTGGCTACAGGATAGCGGATAAGGGTTTGTATCATTGCTAAAATAGTCCTTTCTCAATCCTACAGTATTCGGTATAAGTGTTCGACATCCTTCGGCCAAATGCAGTTGCGGTTGATCTCGGATGCGGAATGGGTCACATTGGGTCCCTTTTCCCATTTTTCATCTTCTAACCCACAATCATGCCCTTTAAGGTCCCATCTGATTGGTGAAAATGTGGGCTGTTTGGTGCAATGTGACATCAGTGAACAAATGGTGAAAATGGCCAAATCAGCTCCCGCAGACGAGGTGATTTATTTCAACAATTTTTTTAAATATATTTTTTAATTTTATTAGTTCCCAACACTGAATTTGGTCGCCGATGAGGAGTTGGTTCCCTTTCGGCCCCAATTCTGTGATCTGATCCTATCTGGATTATCAGCACATTGGATCAATGATCTACCAACATGGTTCCGGCGATGTTTCAGGCGGGAAATTTTTTAGGCTTACTTTTTGCGCATTTTTCTTTTTACCATACTATCACCAATTAAGCTTATTAATGGAATTCAATTTTTAGTCAATTTCTTACCATTAACTTTAAACCCACTGATTTAAGAGTTCTCCGACCAGATAGTGCCTTCATCGGTGGTCTTCTAGCCGGCGAGACCATCAACGAACTGCGCATCTCCCTACAATTGGCGGAAATTGAACGGTTGGGTGGCATTGGCGCCCACATCTCGCCATTCGTGCAGCCTCAGGACATCGCTTCCCTGATGACCCAGGCCGGCTTTGTGCTTATCACCATCGACATGGACGAGATTACTGTAATGCTACTTTCTGATTTCTGAATATTCATTTTTCATTTTATTTTTTCTCCCCGTTTTTTCCTTCATCAGATAAACTTCCCCAACATGTTCTCACTCCTGTACGATCTCCAACTGATGGCTGAGTCCAATGCCGCCACCAATCGCTCTCCGAGTTTGAAAAGGGATGTGTTGGTTGCCGCCGATTGCATTTACAAAGCTATGTTTGGCAAGGAAGACCGGTGAGTTTTGTTCATCATCGATCCCAGATCTGGGATTCATTTTACTTATCTGCCAGATATCCGGCAACCTTCCAAATGATCAATTTCATTGGGTGGCGACCCGGGCCCGAAACTAAGGTCAAAGTTGCTAGGCGAGGCTCACAGAATATGTCGTTGAAGGACATTCCCACGATATTGGAGTCCCAACAGCACAAAAATGACTGATTGATTGATCTTTGACCTTTGCACCTGGTTTTTATCTTTCCGACCGTGACGAGTAAATCGACAGATTGTGCAGTGTGTTTATGTCCGCATTGATCGGTTACTTCCCCCTTCCTCTGTCCTTCACAGTCCTTCTCAATTTCGATGGTCCTTCCCCTTCCTCTTCCCGTTCCTTCATTTTTTTGTTTCGTCAATTTCTCAGTGATCGAAAGTGATAAAAATGACCATTGGCATGCCAATTTTCGCCGATTCCATGGCCCTTCAAGGCAGAAATCAATGCGCCGTGATCTCGAAATGCCTGTGGAATGTGAGTCGGGGGTTTTGTGTCCGGGGTCAGAAAATCATCAGTCCCAAAAGTGTGCTCAATCTTATGAACGGGGAACTCCATGATGCGGGTGGGACCCGATTGGGTCCATACTAGTAAAAGGATCATTCAGTCCAACTTTACTGACGGTGATCGTACCATACTTTTGCAAGTTTTGGGACCAATCAATCGACCATTTGCACCAACCTATTGGGATTTTCCCTTTCCTTTGGGACTTTCATCATTCTTACGCCCTATCAGGAAGATACCAATCTGGGGAATTCCCACCCACACCCATCGAGTGGAAAGGACCCAGTCACGGGGGGGGGNTCCGATTCTGACGTTATTTTTGACCTAAGCTTCATCATGATGATCATCAGACGTCATTCATTTTTGATGAATAAAAAAAGGAATTTCTATTTTTGAATTTATGTGGGGTAAACTATATAAGAGCCGAGATGTCGCATTGTAGCCGGGATGCGGAATTGCAAAAATTGAAAAAAATTTCGACATTAGCGTCAAAAAACTAAATTATTCTATATCGATATAGTTCGATTCTGTTATATTGTGATAGTTTAAAACTTTCTATGAATATCTAAATGGTACTTATGTAGTTTACGTCCCGTATTTTTCCAAAATTTAAATTTTTCCCGTGAACGCATCTAAAAATGACTTCTCCAGGGTAATTTTTGACGCTGAATCCGATTCTGGCGTCCATTTTGACGTACTGCGTCATCTGACATCACTTTTTGACGCTGAGGTCAAAAAATCATCCTAGGAAAGCAGGGGTGGCAAGTCGGCTTTTTTTAAAGCATTTGGCTTTTTTTAGGGGGTCCCATGCTTGGAAAATTAAAAAGTGCTTTTTTTAAAGCATTTGCTTTATTTTGGGGTCTGAACGAATTTTCCTCAAAATTTCTTTAAAATTCCATAAAAATTATCAAATTTCTTAAGAAAAAAAGCATTAATTTTTCAAAATTTTCTCCGGCGGCCCCTGTCGGGACCGCCGACACCCCACACAATGGATTTTCTTCAAAAAAAATCTTAAAAATTGGCCAATTTTATTAAGAAAAAAGCATTAATTTTTCAAATTTTCTCCGGCGCCGAAACCAATAAATGATCAAATATCTTAAGAAATTGCCTAAAATTCTCAAAATTTTTTCCGGCGCCAGAACCAAAAAAATGATCAATTTTATTAAGAAAAAAGCATTAATTTTTCAAATTTTCTCCGGCGGCCCCTATCGGGACCGCCGCCCTCCCCCCTCCAAAAAAAAATATTTCAAAAAAAAAAAAGCAGAAAATAAGGTCCGCGAATAGACATTTTTTGTATTTTGAAACGAGGATTCATTCATATTTGCGTCATTTTACCTTAAAAATTTTTATTTACATTAGTCACAAAGAGATTTACAAAGTTTTTATAAAAATTGCTTTTTTTCGAGCAATCGCCCCAGCGAAATGCTTTTTTTTAGGGTCTCGGATGCTTTTTTTCAGAAAAAAAACTTGCCACCCCTGAATCAAAACCCTTCCCGCAATTAGCGAAAATTGTTCAGAGATAGATCTTGTCATTTGTCATTTTATTCAATCGTCAAAGGACAAAAACAATTGCCACTTATATGAAGAATAGGGGGGGGAGGGGAGGGGAGAAAATCTTGTAATTAGGCCTTCAAAATTTAATACTAGTAAACTTAAATTTTGAAATTATTTCCGAAACATCAAAAAATCTATGGACAGGATGGGGGACAAGGGTGTCCATCCTGGGATTTTGACTATTTTAGAATATTCATCCTTTTAAAATCCGGATTCCCCATTTACCGATTTCATCACTGACCCAGTAACACTACGATCTTGATCTTTGGTCATCTTCTTTCATTTACAGACGGATCAAATTGGTTTTTTTCAGCTCCTCACAATCTCCAGCAACAGAATGACCACCAACGGGTACTCTCCGGCGTGCAATGGCAACTCTGCGCATTCCCTCACGGACTGTGCCCACCTGAGGCAACCGATCTCCGCGGCGGATCCGGAAGTGTACGAACTGCTGAAGAAGGAGAAGAAGCGGCAACGGGACGGCATCCAGCTGATCGCCAGCGAGAACTTCTCCAGTCGCGCGGTCGCAGATGTGCTCGGCTCAGCACTCGCCAACAAATACTCCGAGGGATACCCCGGGGTCCGGTAGGTTTTATTTCTATTCATACATTTTATAGGGGGGGGGG
>LDKF01000693.1:0-34593 GCA_001026735.1 Rotylenchulus reniformis | reverse complement strand
CACCATCGCTCGCAAGAGGCGGTGCACCTGGTTTCACCCCCGCGCTTTCACCCCCGTACTAGAAAAATGATTATAAAATGATTATAACTTTTTTTAGGTAAAATACAGAGAAGTGAGTTTGGTGTCAAAAGATAGCCCTAAATGTTTGCTATAAATTAGCAGAAAGAATTATCCGGTTTGGCCAAGCAGAAAAAAGTTATGGCCAGACCATTGGCCAAAACCACGATTTTATGACTTAACTTGGCCACAACTCTTGCAAATTTATAGTAGACATTTAGGGCTATCTTTTGACACGAAATTCACTTCTCTAAGTTTTACCTGAAAAAGTTATGATCATTTTTCTAGCGCGGGGGTGAAACCAGCTGTTCCGCGCAAGGGGCTGACCCCCCTTCCCCTTTTAATGTATGTTTCTATTTCTGGATAGGTAGAGTCGTTGACCAGCGAAAGATAAAACTAAAAAAATTGATTTGATTTTTCTCAAGAAATTGGATCCTTTTTGTTTCATTTTCGGCAGTATGCAGTTTTATTTCTTTTACCTTTTTCCATCCCGCGTCCGTCACCACTGACGACTTGACATTTTGGTACCATTTTTCAGTTACTACGCCGGCAACCAGTACGTTGACCAAGTGGAGCTGTTGTGCCAGCATCGGGCCCTTGACCTGTTCGGTTTGGATCCGGAGCAGTGGGGAGTGAATGTGCAGGTGGGAAAAATCAATTTTGAGGGATGACAGGTGGACTTTTTGATTTTCAGGCCCTTTCTGGATCTCCGGCCAACTTCGCGGTTTACACGGCCATTGCAGAGCCCCATGGACGGATCATGGGATTGCACTTGGCCGATGGAGGGCATTTGACCCACGGGTTATTTATCAAAATTTTTTGAATATTTTCAATTTATTTTTCATTTTAGCTTTTTCTCTCCGGCCAGGAAAGTGTCCGCCACTTCGCTGTTCTTCGAATCCCTTCCATATCGCATCGATCCGAACACCGGGCTCATTGACTATGACCTTCTGGACCACAATGCTGATCTATTCCGGCCGAAAATTATCGTTGCTGGTGATTTGTCAATCGATGATTTATCGATTTCATTGATCATTCACTCCATCGTTAGGCATCAGTTGCTATGCCCGTTGGTTGGACTACGCCCGTTTCCGCTCCATTGCCGACAAATGCGGGGCCTATCTGATGGCCGACATGGCCCATGTTGCCGGATTGGTCGCGGGGCGGGTGGGTCCGTCTCCGTTCCAATACGCCGACATTGTCACCACAACCACCCATAAAACGTTTTTTAGTTTTTGGTTCGGAAAATAATCCGATTTTTTCAGACTCCGGGGTCCTCGTGGTGCTTTGATTTTCTACCGCAAAGGTCCATTTCCCTTTCTCTCGGATCCAATCGCCTTGTGTTTCTACAGTAATTTTCCATTTTTTTTTTGAAGGTGTTCGCTCTGTAAATGCTAAAGGCGAGAAGACACTGTACGATCTGGAGGCGAAAATAAACGCGGCGGTGTTTCCCGGACTCCAGGGAGGCCCCCACAACCACACAATTGCTGGTGGATTTTGAAAACTATTTTATCATTTTCCAATTTGACTATTGTTTTTATAGCCATTGCCGTGGCACTCAAACAATGCAAAAGTCCTGAATTCGCGCGATATGCCGAACAAGTGGCGAAGAACGCGAAGACATTGGCCAATTCGCTGATCTCCAAGGGCTATTGCATTGTCACAGGTAGGAAGTGATCATTGATCAAATCGAATGATCAGAATTTGATCATTTTCAGGGGGCACCGACAACCATTTGTGTTTGCTGGACCTTCGCCCCAATGGGCTCGACGCCGCACGGGTCGAGACTGTGCTCTGCTTGGCCAACATTGTCACAAATAAAAACACTTGTCCCGGTACAAAATTGTTGGAAATTGATTGATTTTATTATTTTCGCTGTAATTCTGAATTCTTAGGAGACAAAAGTGCACTTCGACCGGGCGGAATCCGTCTTGGCACCGCAGCGATGACATCCAGAGGCCTGGAAGAGAGCGATTTCGTGACCATTGCCGAATTTATCCATCGCGGTACAATTTATTTTAAATTTTATGTCAAATCACCATTTTAAGCCATCGAAATCTATCGCAAATTCGAGAAATCCATGGGCAAAACTACGAAGGAATTTGCGGAATTCACTGAAAACAACGAAAAGTTCACAGACGAAATTGGACATTTGGCCAAGGAAGTCGCCGAGTTCGACAACAAATTCGATTTGCCGGGAAACGAGGATATTTGAGTGGACAAACCCCTGAAATGCTGTTGTCCCTAAATAAATCACCACTGATCGGCCTTTCTCATTTTGACAATTTTAATTTATTGATAATTAATTATCCATTATGTAAATTATTTTTTAAATATTCATTTCTTTCGAAACGATCGGAATTTATATCCTTCAATTTCCATTTTTTGATCGGACTCGGACCATTTTACCCTTATCCTCAAGCATTTTCTCAACAGATGGCCCAAAAGGTGTGGAAGCGGGCTTCCAGCCTGATCCTGTGTGAGTGGGTCCGCTTCTCCAAGCAGTACTTGTACCTGTTCCCCTTGTGCTCGTTCAGTCAACAGCCATCTCCACCATGTGCTCATGCTCCGTCGTGGCCCCGGCGCCCGCTTCATGCCCAACTCGATGGTGTTCCCCGGAGGCGTTTTTGACCCTGAGCTGGACCCGAACTTTCCGAGGGAAAAGACCAACTTCGACCCGGGCGCCCGGCAGCCCATCCATCTCGGACTCGGCGGGGACTTTGCCCTTCGGGTCTGTGCCCTGAGGGAACTGTTCGAGGAGAGCGGACTGTTGCCGGTGGAGGACCAGAACTGCAGGGAGCACAGCGTGCTCAGTGCGGACGAGGACCCGCATTTGGCCGAGTGGCGCAAGAAGGTGGGGAACTGAAGCAAGGGCAAGGGGGGTTTAGGATCGGGAGAGATTTTGGGAAACCCCGAAATTCGCAGGTCCAAGGGCGGAAATGCCAAAAAACAAGTTATGTAAATTCCTTTCAGATTATGGCTGATCCCAGCTTGTTCCCCCAATTGTTCTCCAAAAGCCTCAAAATGGACGTTGGCTCTCTGGTGCCCTGGTCCAATTGGCTCACTCCCTTGCAAGTCAAACCCATGCCAAGGCAATTTTGGGCCCAGGAAACTGATCTTTGGCCATTTAATTCCCTCACCAATCACAGATTCGACACGGCCTTTTTCCTGCTCCGATTGCGCACTTCCCAACCGCCCAAAGCTGATCATTGCACCAAAGAAATGACCGAAGCAGTGTGGGCCCAACCATCGTCGATCATCCAAAAAAGTGCCCAAAGTAACACCAATTCCTTCCTTAAATATCGGATTTTTTTATCTTATATCCCTCCACCCTCATACGTCGGCAAGGTGTCCCAGCAGTTGGGCCAAATGCGAACCCTCCTAAAAAAAGCTCTCCAGAGAAAATTTTTTTCAAAAGATTGTGTTAAAAAAATCGAATAAAAATAAATAAATAAAATTAAGCATAAATCGCCGGAGAATATTTTGAGAATTTTAGACCATTTTCATAAGAAAATTGGTCGTTTTTGAGGTCAATTTTTATAAAGAAACATTACATATCGGGTGAGGGTGGCGGCGGTCCCGATAGGGGCCGCCGGAGAAAATTTTGAAAATTGAGGCTGTTTTTCCTAAGAAATTTGCCCATTTTTAAGGGTTCGCATCGGAGAAAAATTGAAAATTTTGACCCATTTTCTTAAGAAATTTGCCCATTTTTAAGGGTTCGCATCGGAGAAAAATTGAAAATTTTGACCCATTTTCTTAAGAAATTTGCCCATTTTTAAGGATTCGCATCGGAAAAAAATTGAAAAATTTTCCTACCCTCTCCCACAATCAACCGGCGCCGCCCGCGAACCCTTTCCCCGCTCCCGATTGCGAACCCTCCGGACCCCTTGCGGCGAACCCTGGCCCAGCTGCCCCCCCTCCCTTGCCGACGTATGTCCACCCTTTAGGCGAACTGAGTCTGCCGCCCCCGCAGTTTTACGAGTTGCTTCGGGTCCGTCTGCTGAACTCCTTCGGCCCCTCGGACGATTTGCCGGACATGGCAAACCCGAGGAGACTGACCCCACAAGTGGTTCGGATCGACGGGGCTCTTCCCCAGCACAAGTCGACCAATGTCCACCTGCTCCCCGGAGATTATCTTTACAATGAGACGGACCCGGACAATTGTCCGCCGACCACCCGAAGAGCGGAGGAAACGTTGTCTCCATACCCGGAGGATGAGAACAAACCCATCCATAGAATGATATTCCAGTCGGATCCCCCACTCCTACAGTACCACAAGTCTGAACTGTTCACGAAAAATTTTGAAAAACTAAGCCAGAAGCTCCATCTTTTCCATATAAATCCTCCAAATTCCTAATGTTATAGTTTGTTATGTTTTCAATAATTGCCACATCCGATAATCAAAAATTGAAGAGATATGTATAAAATGGGAAGAGAGCAATCAATAGAGATCACATAATCGGATCACGTACCCATTTGTCAGATAGAAATTATATAATTAATACTCGTAGTCGGAACCGTAGGCTCCATCCTCATAATCATAATCGTCATCATTCCCTTCGTATTCTTCATAGTCATCAGCATCCGCATAAAAATCAGCTTCATAATCGTCCAGCATATCTTGCTGCATCTCTGAGTCATAACTGACTTCACGCGCCGAAATCCGAAATTCACAATTGTGGGTTCGGCCCAATTTGTCGACCACCTAAGTTGTAGAATTATTTGGGGGGGGGGGNGGGATGGGGGAAATCAGACCTGACACTCTCGAGCATTGTGTGTTTCGGCGTAGTCCAGTTTGACCTCTACTTCTACTTCGTGGCCCTTTTCAAAGAGTTCGTAGTCACTTGGCAATAGTTCCTTAATAAATAAAATGCCCAAATGTATTTTAATTTTAGTTGAAATTATACCTCATATTGGTCGGTGTCGCAATTTAATTCCAATAAAACATTGATTTGTGCATTTGAATTTCCCTCCGATAAATTTGGGAATATTTGCTGGACAAACAAGTCGACCATTTCATCCAAATGGGTCACGAATTCTTTGATGCATTCTTCCGGTCGAAGCTGGTAGAAAATCTTCAACTCAATTTGCCGGATTTCAGGACAGACTAAGAGCAAGACACTTATGAGTCCCTGCCAATTTGATTTCAAGTCATTTAGTTGTACTTCATAGCCATTGGAAAAGTTAAGTTTCAGAGCAAATTTTTGCGTCCTATTCGCAACGGCCGTTCTTAATTGATTAATTGATATTTATGGTTTAACGAGTCCTAAAATTATTCATGAAGCATACCGGGCGAACAATGAGCAATCGAAGAGTTTTGGGTCCGCAAGTGAAATTACCACTTCTTTGGCATTTAAATTAAGGAGTTCCTCGAAGATTGAACCTAAAATTTCATGCAAATATTCGGTTTTTGAGTTGAATGAAATAAACATTTATACCTAATAGGTTATTTCCTTCTTCAACATCCAAATGATCCAATTCAAAATGAATCTTTGAAGCGTCCTCATTCGACATTTCTAAATTTTAAATAAAAAATTGAATCATATTTAAATTCTTTTAAAAAACCTTTGTTCAAAAACAAATTGCAAAAGGACTGTATGGCCAGTTTGCACGGCTTTTTGTTGGCAAAAATTCCATTTTCACCAAAATAACAAAATGCCCTGATAGATGACAAATTCAATTTTCCAAAATCGATTAGAAATCCGATAAATGCCTTGGTCACCAAATAAGGACCATAAAATTCCTAAATATTCTAATAAAACCTTGTATTTAAAAGAACCAAAAACCTTGGAATCTGATTTCCATCTCCTGTTCTTGTCCTTGAACATTTGTATGTGCGGACAAATTCCATTAAATTCAATGTCCTTCATCTTCATAAATTGAGTTAAAAATATGTTCCGAGTGATTGGGTTGACAGCCTGAAAAGGGATGATTAAAGCTAGAGATCGGACTAGTTCTAGATCCAGATCTAGTTTTTTTCTGGTTTTTTTCTAGTCTAGTTTTTTCCTAGTTTTTTTCTAGTTTTTTAGACTAGAAAAAACTAGAAAACTAGAAATTTGAAAATAAAAAAACTAGAAATAGGCCTTTTATTCTAGTTTTTTCTAGTTTCTAGTTTTTTATTTTTTGATTCTACTGTCTTGCCTTGTAATATTAATTTTGATTTTTTTGTTTATTTAGTGATGAACATTTAAAAAAACTGAATTATTATTCCAATTTTTTGCAAGAAAAAATGAAATTTAATTAAATTTTTGCCGTTTTATCGATTTTTTCATAGGGAAAAAACTAGAACTAGAACCTAGATCTAGGTCCAAATTTCTCTAGTTTTTTCTAGTTTTTGGACTAGAAAAAAAGTTCTAGTTTTTTCTAGTTTTTTGGACTAGAAAAAATTAGAAAACTAGAAATCGCAAAAACTAGAAACTAGAATTCGAAAATTTTCCGATCTCTAATTAAAGCTATGAAACAGCATTGATTCCCAACCATAAAACTCGTAAAACCATTCTGATGTCGAAGGTCAATCTTATAGCTAGCAAATGATTTATCCCCCTGTTCCTGTTTGGTGAATAGCATCTTTTGGGCTACGATGTGCAAAATGTCTTCAGATAATTGTGGTGGCGACGACAACGTTGACGAAGTATTTGCCATTGTTAGGTTTTTAGTAATTATTTAACAGAAAATAATACAAATAAATGAAAATGAAATGAATTAGCAAAACTCCACTTCCATAAGTTTTATGGCTGGTTAAATCAATTAAAACTACTTAATCAAATAATAATGAAAGGGAAAGAAAAACAAACAAACCGTACATTATGATTATGACGTAGAAAGCTTTTTCCGGAGTCGGGATGGGGAAAATGGGGTGAGACCGGATTTTCGGTTTGGGGTCGGAAAACAGGGGAACGAGAGGATTGGCCGGAACCAAATTTCCAAATAATGCGAATAAAAGCACTTGGCGGATCCAAATGGAGAGCTGCTGAAGAAAATCGATCGAAAGAGATAAGATAGGAAGATATTTATTTTTATTTTATTATCCAACTAACAAGGACAATAATGGCGTCGCAAACGACTGAATAAAAATGTGAATGGAAAATGGGATATGGGATGAAATTAGAGATCGGACTGGTTCTGGATCCAGATCTGGTTTTTTCCTGGTTTTTTTCTGGTTCTAGTTTTTTCTGGTTTTTTAGACCAGAAAAAACCAGAAAACCAGGTTTTCAAAAAACCAGTACCAGATCCAGAACCAGGTCTCTTGGACCTGGTTTTTTCTGGTTTTTTTTGTTAAGCGAAATCAGCAAAATTTCTAAACAAAATTTCATTTTTCAGACATTTTTGACCAAAAATTGATCAATTTTCTTCAGAAATAGGTCACAAATCCTCAAAATTTTCTCCGGCGGCCCCTATCGGGACCGCCGGGCACCTCCTTAAGAGAATATGATGTATAAATTTTTCTGATGAATTATTCACAACTTATAAACCGTTTTAGAAAAATGCCATTATTGCATGTTTGTGGGCTACTCGAGTATGCCTAGGCCTAGAAAACAAATAAATTTTTAAAATTTTGAGAAAACACGTACCAGTGTCACTTACCAGTAACAAGGGGGACACGTATAATGTAGTCACGTATTGAAAACACGTGAAAAATACGACATTTAATTAGCCCGTGTGGTAAAAAACCAGTATAACGCATACCGTACTTAATAAAAATTCGTGTACGTACTACAGGAAATTTTGTGAAAATACGTACCAGTTTACGTACCGTACTCGATTATTATACGTATAATATAGTCCCGTACTAAAAACACGTGAAAAATGNCATCTGACGCAACTTTCTGACGTCGGTAATTTTTTACGTCAAAAATTTTTTTTTCAAAATTAAATTTTATGCATAGAAATCAATGGAAAAACAAAATGCAAAATGTATTTAACCGGCTCATAGTACTGGTAGCTAGACGGTTCAATAGGTGAGTGCTGAAAATTATTAATTTTTAACTAGAAATTTTATTGTTGGGCTCGCCTTCGGCGAGCCCAACATTAAAATTATTAGTTAAAAATAAATAATCTTTCAGCCCGCACCTATTGAACCGTATGGTTGCCTAAGCACCCCACGCATTATGAAGGATAGCCGGGTCATATAGGATAGCCGGGAAGCGCCAATTTATCTAAAAATGAAATTTTGAAAAAAAATTTTTTTTGACGTAAAAAATTACCGACGTCAGAAAGTTGCGTCAGATGACGTCTGACGTCAAAACGGACGTCAGATTCGGATTCAGCGTCAAAAACTGACCCTAGGATGTGATTTTGGACCATTTTTGGGGCATCGAATTTTTTTCCAAAAAAGGGGGGATACCAACAGTATAGCCGAAAAATGCTGTACTTGAGTTAGCACGTGTCAAAAAGATTATGCTTTAGTTTGTACCCCTTTACAAAAAATGAGATTTTTTTTGTCTCCCAGACCGCGAGTTGCATTTTTTCACGCACTCCATCAAGTTCGTGTACGTAAATACACTGTACTTGGTTGATCTCTAATTAAAAATACTTGAAAATTAGAGGATTTGATTAATCCTGCATCGATTTTTAAAATTTTTGTTCGATTTTAGGGAAAAATTCGCATTTTTGAAAAAAACCAGAACCTGGATCCAGGTCCATTTTGACCTGGTTTTTTCTGGTTCTGGTTTTTTCTGGTTTTTTAGACCAGGAAAAACCAGAAAACCAGGTTTTGGAAAAACCAGAACCAGATCCAGAACCAGGTTTTAAAATTTGTCCGATCTCTAGATGAAATAAATTGGATATGGGAATATGGGATGAAATAAATTGGATCAAATGTCATCAATTCTGGCGAAATGCCCCCAAAATCCAAATTACATCCCAAATCCTATCATCACGATGAAGCTTTTACGTCACATGAATCCGGAAAAAATTCAACTGACGGTTGAAGTTGTTTTTGCCTTTCTCTCTTTCTCTGTTACTAAAATGGTGTTAATCACATGTGTTACAGTATATGTAGTTTATTACTCGGATTTTAGGCTACGGTAAAGACAGTATTTTCTTATCGCATCGCTTTTGGCATTCAGCAGTTCCATCTTATTTGACCGAATTGTCATCATTTCTTTGGGTCCCAAGCCCAATGAATTTGACCCCAAGAATTTGAATTTGGTTTAGGGTAAAACTGTAAAACAGGGAAAATAAAGTTCCTAGGAATTCTTGGGGCCTATTCCTGCCAAATTCCCAGAATCTGATGGGTCCAGGTCCAATACCAGCAAGAGCGGCGCCAGGAAAAATTTCCCAGGGGGTGAGTTTGAGGGGAGTGTTGGTCGCCGACGAGCAAAAAAACGAAGCAGAGCTGCTGGGAAATTTAAATTGGTCGATTTTTTGCTTAAGACAGAATATATTGGAGGTGCTTCGAGATAGTAGCCACCGGAGAAAATTTTGAAATTAGACGAAATTAACAAGGGACAAAAATTTTCAATTTGGCATATCGGGGAGTGGGGAGCCTGGCACTGTCCTTGAGCCTTGAGGGGGTCCTGGCAGCTCGAACCCTTGACAACTCGAACCCTGACTGATTCAAGCGTGATAACTCGGCTTAAACGCAACCAATAAAATTGCTCTTGGTGTGAAAAGATAGGTCTAAATGTCTGCTACAAACTTGCAGAAAAGATCATCCGAATTGGCCAATTCCAAAAAAAGTTATGGCCAAGATAATCACTTGTGTCAGGAAAAAGGCCAATACGAGTGATTATCTTGGCCATAACTATTCTTCTATTAGACCAATTTAGATGGGCCTAGACTCATTTTATAGCTAATTTAATTCTCTATTTTTTGACACCAAGAGCATTTTTCTTGGTTGCGTTTAAGCCGAGTTGTCACGCTTGAAATCAGCCAGGGTTCGAGTTGTCAGTGACCCGTCCTTGAGGAACAGCAGGATCCATACATGCAGCTTTCCATCCATAATTTCCAGAGGAATCCCACATAAGGAATTGAATTTTAATTTACAATATCATTAGTCATTGCCTTCTTGTTATTGACCATTCAGATTTTTTGTACTTTCAAATTCGATATGCCGGCTGATGCAAATAATACAATCAAATCCGACGCTATAACTACCGTCAAAACTCAAGTTATTCACAAACAGGGCGAACATTTGGTACTCCAATTTTTATTTCTTATTCCATTCACCGATTTCTCTTCACCTTAAGGATCTTGATCATCGCATGGTTAAATCTTTACATTCAGCGATGGAATATGCCTTTGGCGTTGCAATTGATGATAATAATGGGATTGCTCCGGAATTCACCAGCTCTCCGGAAGTTATGCTGCAACTGCAAGGGTCCCTACATAAAATTGATCTTTCCGAAAAAGGTATCCTTCACATACACTTATAAATCAGGATCAAGGTTGGTAACGTTTAGGATGAAATGTCTAAATAAAATTGACAAAAGTTTTACATAATTTTTATTCTTTATGCTATTATTTTTATCGCGTGCCAAGTCGAAAAAATTTTCAAAAAAATCCCTTGTTCATTTTTCTAAAATTTCGAAAATTTCTCCCGGCACCTCAATATAGTGAAGTTTCTGCTAAAAATGACCAATTTTTCGTAAGTAACAGGTCTAAAAACGCGAAATTTTCTCCGGCGGCCCCTATCGAAACCGCCGGCACCCCTCATTGTCAGCACTGCCACCTTAACAAAAAACCTAAAGCGAAAATTTTTCTTCAGCGGCCTTACGGCCGCTTCAAGCGGCCTTACGGGCCGCCGAAATTCGTTTTTTTCTTTGCTCGTCGCCGACCTCCCCCCCCTCAGCCCCNCCCCCCCCCCCCCGAATTTTTTCTGGCTATGCCCTTGTCTAATAAGTAAGTTTTTCAAAGTTGACCCTTCCCTTGTTCATATACAATCATTTGACTTCTTAATGTTTTTTAGACCCAATTGAAAAATCCCTTTTATTCGATGAACTAATAAGGAAAGCGGTGAACCTGATAAAACCAGGTCCAGATTCGATGGAGACCGATGAATCAAAAACATTGTCCAGCACACTGGCACCGTACTCCAAATTGCTAATTTGGCCCCAGACAGAAACTGCTTCTTCAGTGTTCAATTATCTTAAGGGATTTCGCAACAGATGTCTGTTTCTGCTCGATAAACCGGTTAATCCAAAATATGATCCATTACAATTACATTTAAATATTTTCAGAATTGTATTGGTGATAATGTCAAAATTTTCACTTTATTACAAGAGCGTCTGAAACTTCAAACAATTTTGTTCCTCAGGGGTTTTTTATGTGGAAGGTATTTTTTGAAAAAAAAACAAATTCCCGAAATCATTTTCTGTTAAGTTGTTCCCACGAGAGTGTGTCACTTGTTTTCTCCAAGCATTTAGTTTCGGATGAATTGGAACAGTCTTTCATCCACGAATTGATATTATGTTTGAAAAACCTTGATTTGGTGGATTCTGATGCATTATCGGAAGTCATTTTTTATCCAGTTTCAATGTAATAAATGCAATTATTTAAGGTTTTTAATCCAGTTTTGACTATTCTGAGAGCATGTGCCCTGAATATTCCGACTGGTGTCAATTTTTGTAACCAACCAACTGAGAAGCTATTTCATGCTTTAAAATGTTTATTGGATGTTAAAATGGCAGACAACACGCGTCCGATAGCAGAAATAGTAAACTTTATTTATATTTCACCAACAAGGGGATTTTATATTTGTTTATTTTTAATATATTTTTTTTGCTTTTTAAGATTTCTTTTCGGCCTGATTTTCACCCTGTAAACTTCACGAGCAAGAACAATGGTCGTGAGTTTGTGCTGAAATCATTTCTGGGCCCTTTTATCAATTTGAGCATTGTTGGCTGCCAATCCTTCGTAATCTTTGTGGTTTCAAACTATTTTGAAAATAAATTAAGGATTTGTCCTTTGAAAATGCCAGTGCCGCTTTCGATAACCATGATATGGACAAAGCTGAGAAGGAACAATTGATGACTACCTACTGGCTCCGACTCGGGATGTTGCGGGTGAATATTGCACGATCGCTTTCCTTTAATGATGATTTGTTCCCTTTTAGGCAAAACTCCACTCCGTTGTGCATGCATTGGTGGTCAATAGCACGACCCGACAAGCAACTCTGGCCTACATTGCGACTGCATTCGACGAGAATAGAAAGCTCGCCCAACTCCAGGCCAATTACACGCAATTGTCAAGTTGTCCCGCGATGTTGAATATGTTTGCCGTGTTGCTTAGCCTGTCGGAAAAGATAGCGGTTGAGAAAATCCAGGATAACTATCTCTTTCATCCGAATTGCCGGATTAATGCATCCGAAGAAACACGCATCAAAATGGATTTAACTGCTCAAGAAGCCTATAGGAACAAATTGGGTGAAAAATCCATTTTGTTGCTTCTTAAAAAACGAACGATTTAGACCTTTCCTATGCACCAAATTTCAACACGGAATGTTTTTACGTGACAGTGGAATATTTGCGGATAAGGTTGTGTATTCTGTTTTATCCCAAATAAAATTATTAGCTTAATTTTCAGCTTACATGCCATGCAACAGGCGTATACAAGGCTCAACCGGTTTTATCTCGTCGATCTTGAACGTCGAGTCCGTGAACTGGAGCTGCGTATGAAGAAATTAGAGGCCAATAAAAACTCAGGACAACAGATACGCATTCAAGTCGCTTTACAAAGGGCCAACGAAATGCTCAAAGTCGCAAAAATTTTTGATTCTGATCGTTCGAACTTTGTATTTTTCAGCAATTCAAACTCAGTGCTTTCTGCTATGAATGCCTTGTGTATGATGCCGAACTGCTTGAAAGGGGTGTCGTATTCATCAATAAACTTCTACGAATGCTTCTCCGTCCCATCATGCGTGATTTGTTAGTATTTTTATATTTTTTAATTTTTATTTTATCATTTTTTCAGTGGTCAAGACAATTTTCAACCGTGCCTTGAGCGCTTCCAATCCTTTCCCGAATCTTATCTGGAAGTTGCCATTGAATTCCTCCAATCTTTGGCAAAGTATGAAATCCAAATAATCGGTTTTAATAATTTTTGTTCAGTAATTCACAATGGGCTAGAATTTTCCTAAAGAACATGTCCGATTTTCCGAAACAACTACTCACACTACTATTGAATCTGGAAAACATTCAAAACCCATTCATCGCTTCAAAAGTTTGTTAATTAATCATTAAATTGGTGTCATACCGGCAATTTTAATTCCAGATTGTTGATCTGTTCTTCATGATTTGTCCTTTGATCAATTCAGAAGCAGCCGATTTTTATCGTCAAATCATCATTGATCCGCTTGCGGTTGAAGGCCTGTTTCCATCACTAGTCAAGTTTTACGCGGCCGTGGAATCAACAGGTGCTTATTGAATTGAATTGTTTAGATCCTGGATTTGTCATTTTAGGATCACACACTGAATTTTTCGACAAATTTAATATTCGCCGGAATATTCAAGTTATCTTCAAGTGCATGTGGGGCAATTTAGCACATCGGGATCGAATGGTCAAATATGCTGGGTAGAAACTGGAAATAAAATTATTTCCTATTTTATCATTTTTTAAGTGAGTTTTCACCGAGCTTTGTGCGTTTCATCAACATGGTGCTCAATGATACCATCTTTTTGCTCGATGAATCTCTCGATAAGTTGAAGGTTTTAACAGGGAAATAACCAAATGAATCCATTTGAATATTTGTTTATTTTATTTTTAGGTGATCCACGACATTGAGGCCATACTAAGCATTGAAAAGGAGTGGAACAAATTGAGCCCGGATGAGCAGCAACAGAAGACGGACCAGCTGAGGGATTCCAAGGGCCAAGTGAAAATGTGGCTTCAGCTCGGGTCGGAGACCATGGAACTCTTCGTCACTTTGACGAATGATGCTCCTCAAATATTTCGACAGGAAGCGCTAGGGGAAAGGGTCGCGGCAATGCTCAACCATAATCTCGTTAAGGTTGAGGGATGATCATCTTATTAGGGTCAGAAATTTTTGGTTGTTTCCAGCTCTGTGGTCCGACTTGCTCTCAGCTGAAAGTATACGAAGCCAAGAAGCGTTTTGAGTGGGATCCTCGCATGCTGACCCAGCAAATCGTCCAAGTTTACATAAATTTGGGATCAGAAATGTTCGCGCAACAAATTGCGCAAGATGAGGTAGTCTAATCATACCTCGACAAGGGGGGGTCAACGAGGGGGCCTGCGAGGTGAGGGGGGGTCATACCCAATTTTTTCAGCGAGGTGTCATATTTTTCTTAAAACCATACTGGCGGAATTTTTTTTTGCTATTTTGATTTTCAGAAAAAAATTGACTAATATTTTCACTTTAAGGCTATGAAATCTATGAAATTTTTCAGGGTCTGGGGAACGCCGGCGGTCCCGATAGGGGCCGCCGGAGAAAAATTTTGAAAAATTAGGCTCTTCCTTTATGAAAATTGATCATTTTTTTAAAGAAATTTCATTTTTATTGAAGGGCGGTGGCAGCGGACCCGATAGGAGCTGCCGGAGAAAATTTTGAAAAATTAGCATGATTTTTAAAATAAATTTCATCATTTTTTTGGCATTTATTTTTAAGAATTTCATTGTTTTNGTGGTGGGGGGGGGGTCGGACCCCCCCCCTTGCCGAGGTATGAGTCTAATATAGCTGTTGGTCAATCTTTTTATTACATAATTTTGCTCGTTTTTAGCGTTCCTATACCCCCGAAGGATTCAAAGAAATTTTGGGAAAATTTCAAACTCACAGTATCCTCACGATTAATCATTTGGAGCTATTCAAAAACTTGGCGGAACAGGCGGAGATTGCCTATCATGAGAAAGTCAAGTTTGAGGAGGAATTTGAGGATGAAATTCCGGATGAGTTTAAAGGTGCCCACAGATTTTGATAACTCCTATGCAAGCAGTATTGTCTTACATCGTTTTTTCCGTTTAGATGCTCTCGTGTACACACTGATGGCCGACCCAATAGAACTTCCCTCGGGACAAATCTGTGACCGCAAGAACATTTTGCGCCATTTGCTCAGCGATCCCACAAATCCCTTCACCCGACAGCCGTTGAAGGAGGATGAATTGAGGCCGGCGGGAGAGTTGAAAGCGCGGATCAAGAGTTGGATTCAAGAAAAACAGGACAGCAAGAAGAAAGGGGGGAACAAATAACCATTTGCCCAGTCAATTTTTCGGATTCCTAACATCTTTCTTTCCCTTACTCAACTGTTCTTTCTACAATTGCTTCCTTTATTTCCCCAATGAAATTCTGTGCTTTTTGTTTGACAATGATCGATCTGGTCACCCGCCCACCCATCTCCCCCCCCCCCATTCTCCCTCCCCTCAATTCTCTGTTCATTTCTCAAAATGGTTCGATCGACAACACACGCCTTTTGTGGTCCGGAGGGGCGGGGCTCAATGGTCAATGAATGTTGTTGATACGTGTATGTTTGCTCTTCGGTAAAAACTAGGGTGCCACGGGACCGGGATTTTTGGCAAAAACCGGGACCGGGACTGGCAAAACCGGGACCAGGTTTTTCAACCGGGACCGGGACTGACCGGGACCAGCTTTTAGTACTAAAATTAAAAAAAAAAATTTAAAAATCAATGAATTTTTTTCAAAAAATCCTTAAATGGAAAAATATGCAGAAAATTATGCTGAATTTTTGGGCAAGGTTTTATAAGTTTCTGCGAAAATTTTGAAATTTCAATAAATTTTTGAGTAAGTATTTAAAAAATAAAATTAAAAATCCTAAAAAGCCCAAGCTTAGATACCCCATGCTTAATCCCATTGTTCTTTTTCACTTCTTCCCACGTTCAGCCAATGAAATCTAAAAAATTTTAATTCTCCCCCCCCCCTGACATCCTAGAGAGGGAATTGATGGATGGGCAAAGGAAAAATGTTAGTGGTTAATATAGAGATAGAGTATAGAGTTTGATAGAGACAAGTGGATGAAAAATTGAATGATGAAATTTAAATGAATAACTATATAAAGGGGGTGGGAAGATTTTGCTTTTTTTTAAGCGAAATAATTAAATTTCTCAAGGAATTTTCAACATAAAACTCAGAATTTTCCCTTCCTTCCTCCTAAAATTTTGCAAAATTTTGCCAAAAAATGCCATTCTTAGGGGTGCATTTTCAGTCCCGGTCAGTCCCGGCTCTGAAAACCGGGACCGGGATTTCCCGGTTTTTGAAAACCGGGACCGGGACTCCAGTCCCGGGGTGACCGGGAATCCCGGCCCGATCCCGGTCCCGAGGCACCCTAGTAAAAACTACAAAGACCTGCCACCATAATATGTTTATTATGTATATTTTTATTTCCCAATAAATGGGTTTTCAATATTTTTTCAATGATTTCTGATCATTACTTTTTGCTTGCCATTACTTGATTTTCATTTCTTTTTTTGCTATATTCTTTTACAATTTCAGTCTGGCGCAATGTTTTCCCCGATGCTTTCCCGACATTCGAATGTGAGTATCTAATTGTTTATGATGTTTGTTATCTCGCCTTTCATTTTTTAATTCTTTCATAACCATACTTTGATCCGTTTAGTCCGTCGCTTTTGCTGCTCGGGCACTTGCTTCATCCGTAACCGAGGCTACGCTACAGACTCGACCATATAAGCTCTTCAAAATTGGTTAGATTCATTATTTTTAACCTAAAATTTGCAATTTTCATATCAGATTCGGGGCCCAATAGTGAGGTTCGTGTGACTCGTGATGAAGTGCTGGACTACTACAGGAAGATNAGGACAGTTGGGTATTGGGACATTTTCTCAGACATCTGCGAACAACTTGTACAAGGAGAAGAAGATCCGTGGGTTCTGTCACCTGTATTCTGGACAGGTGAGTTTCCGCCCATGGTATGGTCAAATCCATTTCTTGTCAAGGAAGCTTGTGCCGTTGGAATTGTGGCAGCGATGCACTCAGAGGATGCGGTGATCACTGCTTACAGATGGTCTTTATCCAGCAAAATCCCAAACCTTTTACCAAATCATATTTAGCCACGGATGGACTTACCTGATGGGGGCCCCGGTGAAGGACATTCTCTCCGAACTCACGGGTCTTTTGACAAAGCACAATGGCATTTTGTACTTTCGAATGATTTAGGTCGAATTAGCGGCAATGTTTACGGGAAAGGTGTGTCAAACCAAATCAAAATTCTTCAGAAACTTTTCTTAAGGCGGTTCCATGCACATGTACGCGCGCAACTTTTTTGGAGGCAATGGCATTGTGGGCGCCCAAATTCCCATTGGAGCGGGCATTGCATTTGCGATGAAGTACAGGAAGCAGAAGAACATTTGCCTGACACTGTATGGAGACGGAGCAGCCAACCAGGGACAACTCTTTGAGGCCGCAAACATGGCCAAACTGTGGGATCTACCTTGCATATTCATTTGCGAAAACAACGGCGTGAGTTTTTTCGGGCTATTGGACTTCTTATCACACATTAAAAAAGGGGAAGGTCAGTCGTGGAACCTTGAGAAATGTGAAATATAAGGGTACATCAAATTTTTTTAACAAATGCCTTAAATGTGACCAAACTAAAAATGGATTTTGAGAAGAGGGAACGAAAAATTAAAAAATCGTCTCCATGCAACCTGGAAAGACCCACCGTTTCAGTTTGGCATGGGCACCCCCATTGAACGGGCGTCGGCATCTACCGATTACTACACGAGGGGGTGAGATTAGTCAGTCTTTTCGTCATAGAACTTGGTGGATCTCTTTTGCCACAGGGACTATGTGCCGGGCATTTGGGTCGACGGAATGGATGTATTGTCCGTAAGGGAGGCGACACGGTGGTGCAAGGAATGGTGCGACGCGGGCCGTGGACCGCTGATGATGGAGTTGGCCACCTACCGATACTACGGACATTCCATGTCTGATCCGGGCACGAGGTAAAATGACAGATTTATGGGATTTGATATGAGAAATGATTAAACCTGAAGGAAAGGTAAAATCATACTTATTTTTTCAGTTATCGCTCTCGGGACGAAATCCAGGAGGTGCGCAAAACGCGGGACCCGATCACCGGATTCAAGGAACGGATCATCACCGCCGGACTCGTCACGGAAAATGAGCTTAAAGTGCGGAAAGAGGAATAGGAAGATAATTTAATTGGATTGTTTGTAGGAGATTGACAAGGAAGTTCGTCAGGAAGTGGACGACGGCGTGAAGGTGGCACTGTCGGAGGGCGGTATGTATAGCGTGGTGTCGAAAAATTAATGGACCGAAATTAAACACTTATTGTTAGACGATCGAATAAGTTTTTTGATTGATTTAATGGACTTGAATTGGATTATCCCCGATCTTTCAGTGTTGCCATTGGAAGCGCTGTACTCGGATCTGTACAAGGACACGCCGGCGCAACAGGTCCGCGGCACAACCGTGGACACCACAGTCACACAGCCGTATCTGACCACACAAGAAGTGCTGAAGAAGCTGGGCAGAGAGGCGTGGCAGGATTACTACTGATCGATGGATGGATCAGGGAACAAACAGAGAAAGATGACAATAGATTAATTTAATCCGTTGAATAGTCCAGGTTGATCACCGCTCTCAGACCTTGTCAAATCCCCGGATTCTTTCTTATATCACTATGTTTGATTGTGGTTATCATATTATATAATGGGAGAATAGTTGTTGCTAGATTTGAGTTTCTCTCTGTTCATCCTCATCTGTCCATTCATCTTCCATTGTCTCGGGTTCAAGGGCATTCGTCGTGCCCGATCTTGTAGGGAATCAATTCCATGATGCTCCGTCCTCGCAATGTGAACGAGGATTTTCCATTCGCATCCACGGAGAAGAGAGGATTGAGTAAAGGAGGAATGGGAGGAAGGAAAAGGAAGGATTTGGGCCGTGTTTGAGCCGATAATTGAGGGCGCGAGGGGAAGAATGAGTTCGATGGAAGAGAAGAAGTTGGTCGGAAGAAGGAGGGAGGGGAAGAGTTGCGCGATCGACTGACTCTTCCGATTGAGCTCGGAGGGTCCTTCCACCGAAGGACAAAGCCTTTCTCCTCTCCATTCGGTTTCATTCTTTCAGCCGGAAGATGTTCCCGCTCATCCTCTTCATCTTCATGAGCCTCTTCCCCTCCCTCCTGGCACTCCCACAACGTGAGTACCCTTCGCCAACGAAAAATAGTCAAAAGTCAATCGGCAAATCCATTTGAAAAAACATCTCTACAAGGGCTTATTAGCACCTATGGTCCAAATCTATCGGATCAACATAATCATATTAGATCATGAGCTTGGATGAGTTTTGGTCCATTTTTCCGGTCCGCAACTCTTCCATGGGCCCCTCAATTTTGGCACTTTTGAGATTGGCCCCTCGGTCCTTTCCTCTCCCTCCCAGGCCTCTGCCAGGTGCAGGGCACCTGTCTGGACTGCGGCCTGGGCCACTTCTCCCACTTCCTCTGCCGCTCCTCCCGCGACTGTTTCGCCGGCGAACATTGCGTTCCCTCGCGCGGCTTTTGCTGTCCGTTGCCTTGGCACAATCCGCCGGAGGCGGCGGCGGATCGTCCAAATCGGCCGACGGCGGCGGAAGAGCGATGTCCCGCGGACGGGGGCGCATGGGGACGGATGTGCAAGAGGGACGCGGACTGTCTGTTCCGGGACGAACTGTGCGCGGAGGGAAAGTGCTGTCCCAGTGAGTCAGTGGGCGCGGAATGGAATTGGGGAGAGGGAACTCAACGCGGGAGGAGAGGGGGGCACGTAGGATCAGGGCCATTCCGATGAAAGACATTTTAGAGTTCGAAAAGTGATTCCGGAGTCAATCTTCCCGGGGTTAAGTTTTGGTAAATTCGAATGCTTCCAAGGATTAAACATCTGAGCAGGACTCCCTTCCCCCCTCTAGGGGAAATCCCTCCAACCCCCGTCATTTGGCCAATTTTATGGCCAAATTTGTTGTATTTTCTCGTGCGATTTTCAGCGTGCCGTCAGCGTCGCGTGCAGGTGCTGCGCGAGGCCACAAGCGCAGGCGGCGAATGGGCGGACCGACCGTCGGGCCTGCACATCCCGCAGTGCACGGACGACGGCAAATTCCACCGGCCAATGCAATGCGCCGGAGGAGCAAATGAGTGCTGTGAGTGATCGGAAGCAAAGGGACAAGAATGATCAGGATAGGAATATGCTTAAAGGAGTGATCGGAACCCAAATCAGGAAGACTGATCGAGAGAGAGACCCTGAAGGGTTGATTGAGACCGATGGGCAGGGATCGAAAGAATCGAAATCCCAAATCGGCAAGAAACTGGTCAGCAGTGAATCCCCTTCAGATTGTGTGGACAAATACGGACGGAACATTTCGCCAAAAGAGGAAAAGGCACAGGGAATGCTGAACTGTTCTCGATTGAGGGAGGAGGAGGAAGAGGAGGGGAAACGGAAGAAGGAGAAAGGGCAGGAGAGGGTGGTGGCACTGATCAGCAGGGACCCGATCAGGACAGGTGGAGGGGCACGGGGGAGGGCGGAATAGATCGGAGATGGTCTAGGGCGAGAGATCATCTGATGAGTGGTGAACACGGGGGTTGGCCCACCAAACTGGATCTATTCTGCGGTCGCCAGAACTAGGCCGCTTTGTATGACTTTGGGAGGTCGGATGCCCACATTGAAACGAAAAGCAATGTCTGACCTCTTCTTGCCCATTCACTAACAATAAGTAGTGTAAAGGAGAAGCAGAAAAAAGAGAATATATAGTAGCAGAGAAGAGAGAACTACACGTATGCTCATGACCTATGGTAGTAGTTCAGCGGTTGCTTTTCGTTTCAGTGTGGACATTCTACCTCCCAAAATCATTCAAAGTGGCTTCGTTCTGGCGACCGCAGTATAATATTTCGCGAACTTACTCTTCTTTCTTCCAAAGATCCATCTTCCGCCTTCGTCTCCTCCGACGCAGAAGAGCATTGTGCGGATCCGTTGCGGGTGTTCCGCCGCTGTGGCAGTGCCTGTCCCATTTCGTGCGCCACTCGGACGGCCCCGCGGTGCCCCCAGGAACAGTGCTTCAGGGTCCGCGATCCGGGATCCCAAAGGATCACAACGGATATCCATCCCCTACCATCCTCCCCCTCTATGTAGGGCTGTTTCTGCCGTCTGCCCTACGTGATCCTGGACACGGCTGACCCCTACGGGTCCCGGTACTTGTCCATATCCGTCCTCAATCTCCCAAATTTCCCATCCGCGTTCTTTCCCCTCTCTGTTGAGATGTGTGCTGCCGGCGGAGTGTCCGCTGTTGCCCTTCACGGCGGAACTGGACTCGTGGAGTGGGGGCTTCTTCCCCGCCGCCATTCATTCCGCAAAGCGTGCGGAACAGTGCGCGGATCCGCTGAAGAACTTCCAGAACTGCGGCAGCGCATGTCCGGGTGAGCCAACGGGAGGAACAATAAAACGGAACCAAAATTCCGAATTTAGTGGGCTGTGGCCGACATCAGCAGGAGGCGGACTGTGCCGTGGTCCAATGCGTTTCCGGGTAATCATTGAATTCCCCTGGAAAATGTCCTTAAGAATCCGTAAAATCTTTGTAAGACGCGAAAATCAACACAAAGATGTCATTAGCCTGAAAGGTTTTCCAAAAGTGTCTAAAATTCTCCCGAAATTGGCTGAAATTGTGTTTTTCCGGCAAAATACCATCCGTTCTCCTCCCATTCCATTCCCTTCATTCATCAGCTGTTTCTGCCGCGTGCCCTACCTGCTCCGGGACCCCTCCGATCCGGCTTCGGAGTGTGTGCTTCCCCAACAGTGTCCCCTTCCGCCTCCGCCTCTCCTCTCGCCCCCTTACATCACTGTCTTTCCGCATCCTTCTGCTGATGTCGTCCAGACGGCGACTTGTTCCGCCGCCCACAACAAGACATGGACCCGATGTTTCTCGCAAAAGTTGGCAAAAATCAGATAAAAGCCACAAATTGTGCCAAATTTGCCAATTTGGCCAAAATTCCCAAATTGGATAAAATCTGTGCAAAATTGTGCCAACAAACAATTCGTCCCGGGAAGGTGTGCCCGTTCCTGTGCCGATCTCGCCCCCTCCGCCGCCTCTTCCGCCTCCGCCCAATGTGTGCCGGATGATTGCGTGCCGGGCTGCGAGTGTGCCGCTCCGGCACTGATCCGGGACAAGTCGGCGCCCGTTTGGGAGTGCATTTTGCCCGAAGATTGCCACAAAGACCAACGGCAAAAGTGCGAGGAGCCGCGCAAGGAATACTTGACCTGTGGTAAATTTCGGAGGCATTTAGATTATTTTGGAAAATTTTGCAAAAATGTGTGCAACCTGATTTTTGACAAATCACTCAAAGGAAATACTTTTAGCGATTTATAAAATGAAAAAAAAGTTTTTCGCTAACGGAATCGAACTTGGCCTCTGAGGCCTAATAAATCCAGCCAAAATTTGCTTAGCCGACGGATCGGACATCATAATTCATACAACAACGCTAGATTTTAGATGAGCGTGGGTTCGATTCCGCAGTGATTTGTTTTTATAAATAATTTGCCATTGAAAGTGATCTTTTCGATTATGGACACGATTAAGTCCCTAATTCCCCGATCACCAACAGGCACTTCCTGTCCCTTGGGCTGCGATCGGCTTGACCAGCCCCTGCGCACCTGTTCCCCCTGTGTCTCTGGCTGTTTCTGCCGCAACGGTCAGTGCCAACTCTGCTGATCAATGATCAGCCTCTGATCAGTTTTGCTTCGATCACTTCCATCTTCGCCCCTTTCTCAGGATTTGTCTTTGCCAATGCCTCGGATTGGGCCCACTCGGACTGTGTGCCCATCTCCGAGTGCCCCTCCCCACCATCCCCCACCCTTTTCCCTCCGGCTCCGACCACAATGGTCGCCTTCCAACTGAATGCCGATCTCTCCGATGGTTTGGCCCTTTTGCCATTTTGAATTATTTGATTATTCCTTTTTTTTCTTTTTTTGCAGCAAAATGTGCGGCAAATCCGCTGGACCAGAGCGGCCCCGTGTGTGCCGACGACGCGGAGTGCGGATTGGAAAGGGTCCGGGGTGGGATGGCGGAACAGTCATAAACATCCATGGGTTCCATCTGGGCTTTCGGCATTGTTTATCAAAATATTAATCCTTCAGCATTCCCCGGTTACTATGAATCGCACTTATTCTGATCCTTTGTCATTTCCAAGTTGATCCCGATTCCCCTTGACTCTTCGGGCTTCCATGCTCTCCTCTTATCTAAGGCCTTTTCTCTTCCGAAGGAACAGGGATTTTGATCCGTTTCGGGATTTTATACCGGGCCAATCCCGTTTTCCTCGTCTTCCTCTATTTCTCAATCCCCCCCCCCGTTTCTTCAGAAGTGTTGTCCTTCTTCTTCCTCTTCCTCCTCTCCATCTTCTTCTTCTTCTTCCCTCCGCTTCCCTCCTGCTCCCCGGCGCTGTGTCTGTGCCGACCCAAATGCCCTTTGGTCCGACTGCGGTTCCCTTTGCGCGGAGTTCTGCGGTCAGCCCGGGCCCCGGCTCTGCCCGGGCCCGTGCCGGCCCGGCTGCTATTGTCCGCCGGGATTTGTCAAGCGGACGGAGGAGCCGGGGGCCGAGTGTGTGCCGGCGGAAGAGTGTGGGAGGGCGGAGGGAGGAGGTCGGGAGCACAGAAGTCGGGTAGGGGGCGAAATTGATCAGAAAAGTGTGGATTAGAGATCGCTGATCGGCTTGCAAAACTTCTGAATTCCAAACTGATCAAGAATCATTTCCAGGCCCCATTGATCACCGTCCTCCCTCCGATCCCTCACCAATGGCCACCTCGCTGGATTTGCCGACAGAGTTCGAAGGGGCCAAAGGCGAGCATTGCGACGTCGCATTGGCCAGCTCGACGCTGTATGGCAAGGACGGAGTCCGCCTTGGCCATGTTGCGGTGCGTCCGGAAAGTGTCGGACGGAAAGGCGCCAAGGACCATCGGTGGGTGAGGGGAGAGATCGAAGGTCGCGTAACGAGAATTACGGTCTATTAGACTGATTGTGAGATTTATAGCCATGGGTGGCTAATCAGTGATTTATCGGTTTGGGCCCCGAAAAAAAGAGGATACAAGGGGGGATTGGGGCGGTAGAATAGTGCGGATCCTTTGGGGTTGGGCTTGTCTTGTTGGGCTTAGAATTAGACTCATAAGGACACACACCAACTTGGGATATTCCGCTCCGGTAGGATCCGGCTGAGCGGCGAGTTTGCCGCTGACATTGTGCCAAAGGGTGCCGCGGCGCTGCTGCTGTCCCTGCACCAGTTCAGCGACACGACCATTGACGGATGCGCGGGGGTCGGAGAGCCATTGGTGTTGCGAGTAATGGAAGAGGAGGAGGAGGCGGACGGGGAGAGGAGACGGTGGGCAAATAGAAATAGACACATTCCAGTGCAAAATATCAGAAGGAAAGGGGAATCGAATACGGGTTTCAGACATTGTCCAATTTTATACGGAGCAATTCTTGCTCGATTTGAACCTAGGGGGTGTAAAGAAGTCCCAAAGTTGGCGAAATCGACCGCATTCCCAGGGACCAATTCGACGCGGTCAGCGGGACTCGGACAGAGTTGCGCTTGCCATTGCGCGGGGACGCGGAAGACTTTCATGGCCCGGTGGGCATGGACATGCGAGTGGATTGGCCGGATCGCATCGGACCGGGGACCAATCCGCTCATCGGGCACTCGGTGGTGCTGAGGGCCGAGCGCGGTCCGGAGGGTGCGGAGCCCGGCACGGTGACCACCCTGGGATGTGCCGTGCTCGGCATCGCGCCAAGCTGTTGAGCGAGTGATCAGATTTTCAGAACATCGTTGATCCAATCGACCGATCGATATAAAGATTAATTGATCCATTGTCATATGTCAATAAATATAGCAGATCCGGTAGCCGCACTTGGTCATGCAGCAGCTCTGAGGGTTCGGGGTCTTCGGGCCCTTTCCACCCCTTTCTTACCGGTTGTTGTCCCCCTTCTCTGCCCATGCAATCCTTAAAATTTGTCCCTATTTCGGGTTTCTCCCCTTCCGCCCACCGAATCCGTATGACACGCGTCCGCGTGCGGAAGCAGACAGTTCAGATCCGCGTTGGCCTCGCTGGGACAGGACGGAGTGCCCTTGACGCCTTAAAAGAACGAAAGATGTATGATGATGATGACAAGGACGGAAGGCGAAGGGGCAAGGGCGGGGCAGGGGACCGAGCAGTCCGCAGGTGGAGTGGCACGAGTGCATGGACTGGAAGTTGTTGGCATTGCCGCCGCAGCCCGAGTACTGTAGGGGGCGGGGAGAGTACTGTAGAATGTAAAGGATACTGTAAGGTGAAAAGGATGATTTGGGATTTTGAGAAGTGCCGATGGTCTGCCGACCTGGAAGGGTTTGCACTTGCCGGTGCCGGCATCGAAGTAATAGCGCGTGACGAAGGCCGTACAGGTGCCGACCACTGTCCATTTGGGGGGGGGGGAGAATTGCAGACAATGGTGGCTTTAAACATATTTATATCTCTAATACATTTGAATCTTTAGGTATACGAATGGTCCTCTGCCCTCAATATGTTTGAAATTTTCTTATTTTAAAGAAAAATAGAAATCGGAACCGTTGCTCGTTGTCCACATACCTACATATCGACAATACCAGTTCAAAACCTTCCTTTGCTGGAATTTTTCGTCTCTTCTTTTTTCGAATTTAATTATTTGTATTTTCTTTTTTTTCCTTTTTTATTCGCCAATTTTTCGAATTTAATTATTTTTATTTTTCCCTTAATTACTGCTGACTCCGTCCGGGTCCCTGCAGATCCTTCGCGCCGTGTGCGACACCGGGTTGGGCTCCATGCAGCACTTCTGAATGCTCGGACAGTTGGTGTCCAGCCAGCAGCCGATGCTGCCGTCCTGCAGCGTGGAGATGCCGATCGGGGGCGGACAGTTGCCCGGCTTGGCGTTGATGTGGCTCACCGGGATCCCTGGCAGAGTGATCAGACAGTCGGAGATCAGCGGACCCCAACTGCGGGGTCTAACCTCTTCCCCACTCCTCGAACATTGAAATTGCCCATCCTTCGGATTTAGAAAAGGTCCATGGGACCCTTTTTTGGTTTTGGATCTGTGCTATTAGACTCGAAGACCGGATCCTGAATGCCGGTCCCACTCCGAATTAAGACCATGGAGTTCGTATTCTTACATCGGGGGACCCCACTTCTTCGCCCATTCTACAGCCTCTACCTTGCAGGGGATCCTGGCAGCAACGGGAACCTGTTGGAAAGACAAAGAAAAATTTTTTTTTGGCCATTTTGAGCAAATACCATCCGATTGGGTGCACAGTTGACCACTGGCCGGGCACTCGCCGGACCTTCAAATCCGGGACAATGTTNCTTCGGATTTAGAAAAGGTCCATGGGACCCTTTTTTGTTTTTGGATCTGTGCTATTAGACTCGAAGACCGGATCCTGAATGCCGGTCCCACTCCGAATTAAGACCATGGAGTTCGTATTCTTACATCGGGGGACCCCACTTCTTCGCCCATTCTACAGCCTCTACCTTGCAGGGGATCCTGGCAGCAACGGGAACCTGTTGGAAAGACAAAGAAAAATTTTTTTTTGGCCATTTTGAGCAAATACCATCCGATTGGGTGCACAGTTGACCACTGGCCGGGCACTCGCCGGACCTTCAAATCCGGGACAATGTTGGACCTGCCCTGCTGACCCCCTTCCCATACTCCGCCGTGCATTGGACCAGATGGGCATGCCTTCAAACCAAAACACTCCGATCATTGATTAGGGTGATCTGATCAGACTTACGCCGAGCAGGAGGACAACACTTGCGCTTCCTCCTCCTCTTCCCCTTCCTCGGAGGCGGATCCGCTGCTCGCCGGCTTACCACTGGTGGTGCTGCTCAGTGTGGGCGGCGCCTCCACAATGCATTCCGGGTGCTCGTCCAACTTGTTGATGGCCCTGGTTTTTGAGGATTTGCTTTTTAAACTCAAAAAGTGGAAAAATCGGATTTTTAGACCTGTAATAGTCACACAATTCCACACCCGACCTGGCACCCCGAGCCAGGACCATTAGTAAGAGAACGGATGAGACGAGGAGATCCATGGACCCAAAGGATCGATCGGAATGGACAGCCGATCCGCCGATCGAGGGGATTTTCCCGATTCATGCGAAATTGGAGCCGGGGGACAATGTCCAACAAACATTCTCGCGAATTCGTTCATTCGTTTTTATTAAGCCAAAGTAACGGCCAAAGCGCAACGGAGAGAGTGACAGAGAACAACGATATTTGTACTGATTGTGCGCAGATACACAGACAAAGAGAGAGAGAGCGAAGGAGATGAAGAGGACGGAGAGGATAAAGAGGAATCATCTGGCAAAGAAAAGAGACATAGGAAAGGAAGATTATTTTATTAGAAAAACAGCTTATTGGCGTGAAATTGGAGGGGGGAGGTGAAACTTTGGCCAAGTTGGAAAGAGGAAAAGAAAGAAAGGAGAATGAGATTCAGCACACAAACAAAGGATTTGTCGGAGGAGAGAAGGGGCAAAAATTGCAAATTACAGAAATCGGGAGTTAAGAACATTATTATCATTAGAGAAAATTAAGAATTGAAACATTATTATCATTAGAGAGCGACCGATTAGATCACCAATGTGTATAAGAAGCAGATGGTGTACAACCCGGTAAATAGGAGGGAAGATACATAAATGGATGACTGACAAGCAAAAAGCGGAAGAAAAATGATAGCCAGCAAATAAATTATTTTCTAAAAATAAAGCCTAATCAGAGAAAAATATTATATATGAAATAAAAAAAATAAATCCAATTTGCTGGCTAACATAAAAAATAAACAGCGAATAATGACCATGAGATGTGTGAAAGAATGATGAGGGGTAAGAATTTGATTGGTCCAAAGATGGCTGGCCTGCCGGAATGAGAATGTGTCAAAATGTGAATAAACAGCAAAATCACACATCAGCTCCGACTAAACTCGTCGGCTGTCCCAAGCGACTGATCGGTGCCCACCGATCGGATGGAGTCCAGATCGACCAGCGTCCAGCTACGTCCCCGCAAACACAGCTCTAACTCGTGGAAATGCTTCAGCGAAAAGCGTTGGCCTGTGGAGACAACCTGCAAATTCAAAATTACGAGATTCATAAAACGATAGATCGCAGATATCACACGTGTGCCATACCGTGATCCCTTCATCCCTGATCACTTTGTACAGGCTGCTTTCCATGTCAAAGCCAAGAGAGCTGGTAGCCTCGTCCAGAAAGGCTATCCTTGGCTTGTGGTATAACACACGCCCAATGGAAAGTCGCTGAAAATAGTTTCAATTCAAAATGACCAAAGAAATTAGAAATTGTCCCTCCCTTCCCCCTAACCTGCAATTCCCCTGGGGACAATGCGTCGTTCCAGTCCCAATTGACGGGCGTGTCGAATCCATTGCATCGTGCCAAAAGGTACTCCATGCGAATCCATTCCAGGATGCGACTCAACCTAGCTAAATCCTTCTCCACGGGTAATGCTTTCAGAGGGTACACCTGCAAATACAATTATGATTCTTTCGTTTTTTGCGTAATTTCCGATTTAATTTTTTTTTCTTTTATAACATTTTTGCTTACACACTTATTGTTAGGATTATTTAACATTTGTCACGCCTATTTGGTATTTTTTCCTCACATACCAATTGTTGCCGGAGAGAATGGCCGCATGGGAAGTAAGCGCGTTGGGGGACGAAGAACAGCTGCGACGGGCGCAACTTCCAGTGCCGCTCCACCTTGCCCGTGATGCAGGTCCACAATCCAGCCATCAGACGGAGCAGTGCGGTCTTGCCTGATCCATTCTCGCCGCTGATCAACAGGTTGCGACCTTGGACAATGTTCAGGGACAAATTCAGCACCAGCACGCGCGTAGGATCATCCGGTTGAACCACAGTCACCGAGTCCTGAAAGGATAGTTAGAGAATGGAAAGTGTGATATTGACATAGACAGATAAATGGTGAATTGAAGGGATCTACCAGTGAAATTGCTGTGCCGTCATCCTGCCAGTTCCGTTGTGACACGTTCTCGCCCAGCAAGTAATCAGCTTCATCCTCATCCGAATCACTTGCCAAAATTCCATGGGTTTGGCGCCCGTGCAACTCCTTTATGTTATGAAGTTGGATATAATACAATAAACAATTGATTTTTTTGATTTTATGTTTTACATGCATATTTCCTAACAAAAAAGGATTACCCTTTGTATTCGTCCACTGGCATCTTCCGTCTTGCGCTTCATACATCCGCAAGCGGTGCCCTTGGCCTCATCCGATGCCAATATCACCACCGAACTGGGCACCGTGCTTGGAGGCCGTTCCGTCTCCAATCTGTCGTCATGCACTCGGTTCAATTCCTCGTAAAGCTCGATAACCCTTGAAAATTATAACTTGAATCGCTATTTGATATCCAACCTACCGATGCGTTACTCCGCCAAATTGGGAGACAGACTGGGAAAGGGTGATTAGTCTAGTGAAACTTGTGATCAGGTATAGGTAGTAGAAGGCATTCTAAACAAGAGGCAATAATGATCATAAGCAAGAAATTCAGCAAGTACCTCGCTGATGATCCCATTCAGTTCTGGCCCAACTTTGTCCTCATATTTATTTTGCACAAAAATGGCAATTGCAATGATCATGTAGCTCAAATTCCCGCCAAAATAATCAAAGTAATTTGTTGCCACTGAAAATTCAAAATCATCAATTTGACATTTTTTGCCAAAGAACCAACAATTCAGCCACAATTGCCAAATGACTAGGTGCTTCTGTGTCTTCAACAACTCCTTCAGCTTATGATTTGTAAACACATTTTCAGTGAAGCCAGATTGGTAGAAGGCGATGGGTTCCAAATTGGTGCGAACTTCTAAATGGCGCGCTCTAAAGGTAAAGAAATTATTTGAAAATAATAAATTTAAAAAACTACCGTAAATCACCCTCCTTTTTCTCTTGTTCGGCCACCAAAGGGATGGTCCGAGAGATAAGCACACGGTTGACAAGGGTTGCGGAGAAGAAAAAGGCATAAATGGTGAGAGGACCCAGGTAGCCAGAACTATAAAGGACATGATTATAAACGGATCGAGAATCAAATATAAAACGACCTGTTATAGGTCAAATAAGTGTAGTAAAAGATAATGAACGGGGAGAGCAACAAGGGGCCCAGCAACTCGCAAGCAAATAACCGAGTGCACTTTTCGATGTCCTGAGTCATCCGCTGATCGCTTAAAAAGTTGGATCAAATGTCTTAATCATTGAATAATCACAAAAATTCTTACGGATTGTCCAGAGAATTTGTCAAATTGTAGAAGGCATGCCGCTTGAAGTAAAGGCGGTGCATGACAAAGCCAAACAAACGTCTGCAGCGAAGACTAAGCAGCGAGGAGAGGAGTTTGATCAGAGCGAAGGTGGCAGCCTTGAAGAACACGAGCAGAAAGGCCATCACGATCAAACGCTCAAATGCCGACTCCTCCCTCTTGCCAAGCAAAATGTGAAACTGAAATTGGGGTGGAAAATTGGTCAAATGCCTGTGATCTGAATAATTGATGATTTGAATTAAAAAGGACCTCCCGCGGAAGAACACCCAAATAGTAAGTGGCGATTTGGTCTGCAAAAATGTTTCCAAATAATTTTGTAAATTTGGTCGAATATCCAGTTAAATGCGACGCACCAATAATTGAGAAAAGAAGAACGGCAACAGCCAACATAACACCAGTGGATTTCCAAGTGGGGAAGAGAATTCGCAACAGTACGGCGGTGCGCCGCAGCAATAACAGATCAAATGCGAAGCGAGTCATCGGATTCGCTAGGCCCTTCGGACGTGTTCTCGCTGAATCCTGTTAAGTTGATAATTGCGATTGGAAAATAAAAATGAATTTAGCGGGAAAAATTAACCGCAAAGGCAAAGAGGCCATGGGCGGAAATTGATCAGAAAATTTAATATCCAAGATAATCTTTTAAGCGGAAATAAGGGAAAGTCAAACAAACATGAGCAGGTGGAAAGTTGGATATTTAGGGTAAGAGGCAGAATAGAATTTTGGGATCGTCAAAAACAATCAGAAAGGAGACAAGAATGGGAATGATCGCCAAGACGAGAGATTTAAATGAAAGAACTCTGATTCGTTGATAAGACACTTTTTAAAAAGTATGGGTAAATGATGACACTCTGTATAAGGAAATACACGTTTTGCAAAGTTTTGAAAGATCAGAAAATTGAATTTGGAATGTTGTGAAAAAATCGAAATTGCATGTATCCCCCTGCAGCACATTAATTTTCTAACGAGCAAGATTGTTCTGTGCTGCGGCTGCAGGTGGCGCTTGCGCCGGTCGAACTACCACACGTTGGATGTTGGGCAAGACACGTGGGAAGTTGGGCACGACAACTCGGGCTTCTGGCATTCGAGCTCCCTGGGCCTGGGCACGAATCCGTGGATCTGCCAGTCGGGCAGGAGGTTGAAACTGTTGTGGAAGCTGCCCCGCGTGTGAAGTACCCGGTTGCGGCGATTTGGGAATGTCCACCTTGATGTCCGCTCCTCTCACCAGTTGTTCTATCATTTCCCGGTCGCGCTTCTTGAAGTCCTCCCACAACAGACAACGCTGCTCCTTACACTGCTCACACTTCATGTTCGGAAAACGTGGGTCTCGGGCATGACTTAACGGGGGAAAATGGATCAAAAACTAAATTAATCCGGGTTTCGCTCACTTGCAAAAGTGTTCATAAGTGATGTCAGTTGCTCGACAAATGTAGCACTGAGTAGTACCGCATCGGCAAGTCATCTTGTTGCAGGCCTCAAGCTTCACAAATTGCAAATGACACTTTGGACAACAGCGCACCACGGCTTCATTCAATTTCTTTTCGCTTAAAAAAAGACATTTGACCTGATCTGCTCTGAATATAATTTACAGCTCCCTCCGTTTCGCATCCTCCGATTGTGATTTGAGCTCAGCACAGGAGAGACCAAAGTGCTTAGACCAATCTTCCTCACAAAGCCTTAAAATATGTGTTATTAATAAGCAAAAAATAATAATTCAAGACCTGCAATAAGAATAGTTGCATTTCTGGCACTCGAACACCTTGTTCACTTCCTTGTCATCCTCTAGAACCTGTAAAATGGTTATCCTTCCAATTAATAATTAAAAGATATCAGCAGTAACAGTAAACCATGGCAAAGTCACATCTCGAGCAGAATTCCAGGTTAGAGAGACCAGCGGATGTGAGTGCCTGATTGGTGATGCGTTTGTCGAGTCGACTACGAAGTGTGTGTGGAAGATAAAGACGGATATTTGCTAAAAATTAGAAATTACAAGTTCATATTGATACGTGTTATCCAAGGGCGGCGCCAGGGGGTGGGCCCACTCCGTTCCCCCCTCTCTAATGCCAAGTTGTAAATTTTTTACAAGAGCTCCCCATGTTGATTTCGTCTTAGGGCCGCTGGAACCTCAAATATACTAGTATATTCCTTAAGCAAAAATTTGACCAATTTCTTAAGAAAAAAGACCGGCGACCGATCGTCACCCCCCCCCCTAAAAAATGTTTATTGGAGCCGAGCTTGGTCTTATCGTTTTTTACAAAAAAGAATAGGATTCTTGCAGTCGGTCGCCATGCATCGCAATCCCAAGGCGCCTTCCGATAATAATGCTTCGTTAATTGACGCTTCGGCCTGTCCTCGGACGCACGCTAAGCAAAAGGGATGCTCATCCTCCTCTTTTTCCCCTATAATGACCATTTTGATGAATAATTGATTTCTTAAAATGAAATACCAAATCTCTCGCCTTTAGCAAATTCCGTCGATGTGCAATAAAACGCTTTAAAGACAGGAAACTGGTCGAAACACACTGTACATTCAAAAGTCTCCTCATTCGCAAAATAATCCAGAATCGACTTCTAAAATATTTAACAATTTGTACTTTGAATTTGAATGTTTTTTTCCGAAATTTTACCCCCATCCAAATCATAGGTGCGAAAGCCTTTTTGTTGCTGGAAGTGTTCAGTAAACGGAGTAGAACTTTTTCAAATTTGTTAATGGCCTCATTGACTAGTTTGGCGAGGGTTGGATCATTAATCTTGGAATCTGCATTAAATCCGCGAGGCTTGTAAAGTGGCTCCTAAATCCAGTAAGAAAAATGAATAATCAAAGTAAAATCTAACCAGCTTTGATCGGATGGTATTGATCGGTGCCATCCCATTCGAGATACGTCTTGATCGCGCGCTGACTAAGCCTAGCATAAGATTCGTTAAATATGATTATTACAAAAATTATTTTAATTTTTATCTACTTATTGATGATTGAGTATTTATTTGTTGATTCAGACACGCCAACCAAAGTTACCTTCCAAACAATGATTAAAAGATTCAGTTTCGATAGCATGGTTCTCAATAAAGAATAAGACAACAAGGATTGGATCTAACATGCATTTTTGACAATTCGAGGGAGTAACCAGCCAACGACAACTTGGGAAGCGAACCTTAAAATATAGATTTTAAACAGAACATCATCCCCTACAGGCCTGACATATTTGAATTTGCTGGCGAAAAAGGAAGTTAATTGGCTGATTTGTTCGGATGAAAATGGCGGAAGCGTTTCGTTTTCCAAAGTGCGTTTGAAATGATTGACTAATGCATCAAAAAAGGATACGATTTCTCGGTTTTCAAGGTCCAAGGACTCAGGAAACACTTCAGCCTCACCGGGCTGCTCAACAGTCCTAAATATAATAATAAATAAGTTTGGGTATACTGGCCAGCTCACAAGGTTTTTTCGTGGTCTTCTTCAAGCGTTTCGTCCTGTAGTTGATATGCATGACTTTTCTCAATTATCGGTAAACTCACATGTGTGCGTTTCCTTTTCCTGGCAAAATCATTCTGATGTTCCAGAATGTAATCCACAATCAAATCTGCTCGTTGTTCAAGACGCGTAACCAAAAATCCTAAAGGAAAATTTAATTGGTCTTAAAAATGTAGATCACCATTCAATTCAATGTCGGGAAACATATTGCGCTTAAAAAATATATGAATTTATTAACAATTATATTATTTTTGTATTAACTCACAATTTCTTCTAAATTATCTTGTACCCGTGCCATGCTGATATAATGAGATCTGTAATGAAATATAGGTAAAAAAGAATATAGAAAAAATTAAATATATTGAGATTAACATTGAGATTAATAAACATAAATGTTTAAAAATTAACTGATTGTTTAATATGTTTATACAGTTATTTTCGCAGGAAAAAGAGTAACAAAATTTATTTGAGGACGTTTTTGGAAATAAAATTTGAATCTCCATCAATGGCACATTGGTCCTGGAGTTTTATTTTCCAAAAGCGTCAAGCATTCGGATAAATGGCAAACCAAGACAGAAATACACCGAATGTTGAGGATGTTCTGTGAAGTAGAAGTAGCTGAAGTCAGTTCACATATGTAGTCCTTGTTTAACATGTTTGAGTGGCAAAAAATTTGAAAAATAAAACAGGATAAAGACGAAGACATATATAGTGGAAAAGGAGTGGTGAGGTTTCTCAGTTAGAGCACCAAATGGAGCTTAACCTTTTCGAGTCCAAAATATAGTTGGATAAGCTAATTAGCAAATAGTTTTGAATTTTTTATATGTACAAAAAATGAATAATTTCTC
>LDKF01000692.1:18598-46695 GCA_001026735.1 Rotylenchulus reniformis | reverse complement strand
TTTAACGCCCCTCGTGGCGGTTTTTTTTAACGGCTCAGCACCACTAAGGACATACATTTAAAAAGAATGTATGAACTTAAGCTGGAGAATGCCTTTGTGTTTGTGATGAGCGACCATGGACAACGGGTATACTGGATTGCCAGCTCGGCCCAGGGACAACTGGAGACCAACAACCCGGCACTTGTTGTGGTTGTGCCGCAAAAACTGCGCGCGAGCCTGCAGTTGATGCAGGCTCTGCATGCAAATTCGGCACGCATTCTCACCCATTTTGATTTGCACGCAACAATGGTGGACATTGCCAGGGTGTGGACTGCCATTTTTTGATTAATTTTTCATGATCGTCATGTTCAAAGCTTCAGCATGGCTATGATCTTGGCCGGCCCTTTTCCACCCGTTTCGGACAGTCCATTTTGCACCCTTTCAACGAAAGTTTGGCCCGAAATTGTGATTCCCTGAAAATTCCGCTGGAATTTTGCAATTGCCAAATGCAACAGAGGAATATCACCAAAAACGAGATGGGCCAACTTTTGGGAGGAAAAGTTGGCAAAACAATGGTCCAAAGGATGAACGCCGAGTTAGAGCGGGAAAAAAGTGGGAAAATGGGGAAAATAATTTAAATTATTCATTTTTACCAAAGTTGACTCAAAATGCGCAAAATTGGAGTTAAAAGAGAGAGTGTTCGAGGTAATCAAGTTGGAGGCGGACAAAAGAGAAAATTTGTTCCAGGTACAGTGGATGGAAAATTGTGAATGCCTATTAGAGATTCGAGATTCTAACATGTAAGATATTTAAATAAGGTAATTAAAACCAGACCCTTTAGAAATTTTTAGAACCAGCCTAATACAATTTTTTTAGAATTTGCCTGACCAATTTTTTGAGAAGATACAGTAGAGAAAATAAGGTAGAAAAGTTGAAAATTTTATGAAAATATATTTTTTTTAAAATTTCGATTTTTCAGGGAAATTGGAAAAAAACTGAAAAGATTGAAATATAGAACCATAAAATTCTGCGCATTAGTTGGTTATTTTAAAAATTATAATTTTATTTCCCAATATATGTTATTGTATCATACAAATATCATACAATGCAGACTTTTCTGGGATTTATTAATAGGTAGAGCCTGGATTTTAGTCTCTAAAAAACTTGGGACAGTAATTTTTTACACAAAAATACCGTATTTTCTCTAATATAGAGTGGTGCCCTTATATTTTGCAACCTGGCCTAAATATTTTGGCCTAATTATTTTTTTATTCATTTTTATTGCATTTCTGCGAAGATCTTTTGCACCAAAAAAGGTCCAAAATAATTTTATATTTTCAAAAATCATCTTCAAAATATTTCCAAACCATCTAAAAACATTTTTTGTTGTGCAAAATTTGCTATAAAAAGTCTATAAAAAACCGGGCTGTATTAGCAGAGGAACAGTCAAGACAGTTTTTTGGCATTTATCAAGTTTATTCATTTCCAAAATCATTCGAAACAGGTGACAATAAGGACAGAGCCCGGCAATGGCCATTTTTGGACCTTTGTGAAGATTCAGGGTGACCCGTGGGAGAGCCCAAATATGACCTTCCTCAACGACCCTTTTGAACGGATGGACAAGTACGGGGACCAGGCCAGATGTGCCCTGGATTCTCCGGTAAATTAAATGTTTTAAGAAAAATAATGAACCAGCAATCCTCTGGCCAAAGTTGGATGTTCATGAATGAAAAAAATTCTATCGATCTATACTTTGAAATATTAGAATAAAAATATTTTTTTAATTGACCATTTTTCTAATGAATTTATTATAAATGTTTCATATATATTTTTTCATTTTTTATTATATTTTTGGGGGGGGGGAGTATCTTTGCGCAATTTCTAAAATTATTTTTTTGAATTTTAAAATATTTCCCTCACATTTTTAGGCGGCCTTGTATTGTTATTGTATTGGAAGTTTGAACTTTTAATTAATTTTCAAAAGATGAATTTGATGTCAGAATGATCCAATCAAATCTATGATTTTTGCATTTTTAAATATTTTCTCGAGTTCATATGTAGAAAAGTACCTCGAAATCACATAATCGTTGTTGTTGGATCGGAATGTTTTTTTGCATGTACATACAGGGTGCGAAAAAGTTCGGAATTTTTTTTATAAAGGCTAAATTTTTGCAAAAATTTATTTCAACAAGGATTTTTCCGACTAGATACAATTTATGTATAGGATGTAAACTAACTGAAAATCATAATAAATATCCAATTTTGATTCTATTATTCGATTTATAGGGGACCGAACACACTCGGGTCAGGTCCACTTTGGTCGGGCCTATTTTTCTAATAAATATTGTCTAATTTGGTTTTATCGAATTTTTAGCCTCTTCTTTTTTGCTGTTATAAATAGCACATTTTGCTACAATAATTATCAAAAAAAAAACAGGGGAGTTCAATTGCAGGGGGTATATAATTCAACCTCAGTCATGAATCATGAAGAAGGGGGTACTATTTTTCATTTTCAAGGGAGAAAAATTTTATTGGGGAGAAAATTTGCATATAATCAGCGCCGAACTCTCTGCATTAGTGGCTTAGAGGATAGTGCTACAGACTCCAGTCTCAATCTATTGGGTTCGAGTCCCAATCGGAGAAATTAATTTTTTAACCCTATTGATCAGATAAAAATTAAAAAAAAATAATAATAATAAAAAAATTTTATTCATGTGCGAACCAAAAATTTTTTACATTCAAAATATATGGTATATGGGGAATATACTAAAATACACCCCTAAAACGAGGTCCTGAACTAAGCGAGTGATATAGAAATTGAAGCACATGTTATTTAAATTGCCGAAAAATTGATTTGGTGCAAGAACAAAGAAATTATAATAGCGATGATTCCATTGAATTTTGAAAAATTTTTCTTTTCCATATATAAAAAAATTTTTGGCTATAACCCCGGGGGTTCTAATGCAGAGGGTTATATTTTTCAACCCCCCCCCCCCAGAGGGGGTTCTATTATAGCGGGTTCAATTGCAGGGGGTATAATACAGGTTTTACGGTAAAGAAATGTCAAGGATGGTATCACAATGATCAAAAACATGATTATAACTTATCGTCTATTTATAGTCAATTTCACAAGAATAGAATTTCGAAATTAAATGTGGACAGCAGTAGACTACTGAGGTAATACATTGGGTGCCGGGACCGCCAGAGAGCGCATCTCGGCGGCCAAAGGGCGCATCTCAGCAGCCAGGGAGCGCATCTCGGCAGCCAGTGGATGCATCTCAGTAGCCAAGGAACGCATCTCGACCGCCAGGGACCGCATCTCGGCAGCTAGAGGTCGCATCTCGGCAATCAGAGAGCGCATCTCATCAGCGAAGGGGCGTCTCTCTGTGGCTAGGAGACGCATCTCGGCAGCCAAGGAACGCATCTCTGCGGCCAGCAAGCGCATCTCATCCGCCTGCTGGGGACGAATCTCGGCGGCCAGGGAGCGCATTTCGGCGGCTAGAGAACGTATCTCGGCGGCCAGTGGGCGCATTTCGGTAACCAGAGAACGCATTTCGGTGGCCAGGGGACGCATCTTGGAAGCCAAGGAGCGCATCTCGACGCCCAGAGAGCGCATCTCGGTAGCAAGGTAGCGCATCTCTGCGGATAAGGTACTGTTCTCTTCAAGCGCCAACCTTTGTGCCTAAAACATTCATCTAAAATTTTTTAAATTTTTAATATGAAGACTACACACGGCATTAGCCTCATTTATTAGTTTCTCTTATTTTTAATCATTTTCATATTTTCCTCTTAAAAATATATTAGTTTATAATAGATACTTGGTAAGACCAGAGGTCGTATCTGTCCTTATTTATAAGATTTGTCCTTATTTTGGGATCCTAATCTTACAAAATTAAAATGTCCTTATTTGCAAGATTTATCCTTATTTTGTCCTTATATTCGGGATTTTGAGAAATTTATTCAAAAAATAACCAATTTTCTTAAGAAAAAGGTCTAAATTTCAAAATTTCTCAGGCGGCACCTATCGGGACCGCCGCCCCCTCCCTAAAATATTTTTTGCAAAAGGCGAAAAATAAGATCCGCGAATAGATATCTTTACAATGAGAATTAACATCTTTCGTTCCAAGAAAACTATGGATTTTCTATTAAAAACAACAAATTTCTCGCAAAAATAGTCTGCAGGCAACAAATATGATGCATAAAATGGATTATATTTTTCTTTTTAGCATTTTTAAAAAGTGTCCTTATTTTTGAGTATTTTTCCCAGTGAATCCTTATTTTTTGCTCTTTATGTCCTTAATTCTGAAAATTTTCAATACGACCTCTGGGTAAGACCAGTTGACCTGCTTTGACTTACCTATGTATCAATATAGGTAAATATATCACCAAACAAAACAAGTGGGTTGTTTAATGAGCCCTCCTAGTTAGTTCATTAAAAGTAAAAGATGAGAAATGGGCCAAAAATGATGAATTTTATCTCAAGGAAAATTACCGTATTCTCTCTAAAATAAAAGATAGGATCTTATTTGTTCTAACGGTTACCCAAAGTATTTTTTTAATTTCAAGGACATATTCTAGAAGAAATTCGGTTTTTAACTCTTAAAAATAACATCATTTAATCCAATAATTGAAAGTGATTGTTTTTAGTTAGAAAATGAAAAATAAGATTGAAAAAATAAATATTTTTGGCAAATAATGGCTGGACGAATAATTGTGACCGGGATTTAACAGTTCATCCTTTTTTAAATAATAGTCGCAGAAAAATTCAAAATAAATCATGCTAATTTTAAAACCACCTGTGGTTTTTTTGCTACTTAATCCAAGTTAAAGAGATAGGTATTTGAGAAAAGTGGGATGTAAAGTGTATAAAAGCCTTGGTTTTTTATTTCAATACATTTTAACGAGATACATATGCCCTTTGGTTGGTTTGACCGACTATAGTGAGTGTAGCAAATGTAAGGGCCACGTATACTGTTTAACCGTACATCTTTTCTCAAGAATAGTAAAATAATTTTTTGGGCTATCTATTTAATAATTGTAAAATTTCCTTTAAGAAAATTCATTAATTCAAACAAAACTCAAATTTGATTAAAAAAATTAAAATTTTTAGTTTTTTAGAAATAGGACTGCTTAAAAGTACGACTTACATAATTTTAGAAATCATTTTATTATTGTTCTTACATACCGTAGATAATGTCCCATGCTGTCTCTGTCCGTCCTCCCCCATGTCCATTGATCCTTCCTCTTCCTCTTGCTGCTGGTGTCTTTGTTCATTTTCTCGGCTTACTCGCTTTCTCATTGAACTCTCTTCATTTTCACAATTCTGTCGTCCTTCTGCATTTTCTTCTCGAATTTGCCCATTTTTCCCGTTCATTACATCCCTGATGCTCGTGATGGTTGTGATGGATGCCACCGATTGATACTGGCAGGCTGTTCCGACAATTAAAATGTCCTGAAATTTGGATTGCGCATACCGTATTTGATTGAATGAGAACCCCGGGGGTTTTTTTTCAACCCTCCTCCAGAGGGAGGCAAAAAAAGATAATACGGTTTGGCTAAATGTGAAAAAAGTATGGCCATATCTTTGACCAAAATCATGATTTTGTGATTTAATTTGGTCTAACTCTTTTCCCACTTGGCTAAACTAGATGATCTTTTTTGTAATTTCATAGCAGACATTTAGTCCTATTTAATGACACCAAACTTATTTCTCGAACTTGTAAGTTATGTTTGAGCCGAGTTTTTACAATTTTTTCTCCTCTCCTGAGGTGGATTAAAGTCCGAATACATAATTCTAGCAAGCTTTATCGAACTCAGGTAATAGTACCTCTTCTTGTTCTGATTCTTCTTCTTCTTCTCCTCGATTTTGCCCATTTTGGTTGTTCATTGCGGCGCTTTCGGTCACCATGGTGTTCGTGGTGGATAGCGACTGACTCCGGCTTGTCCATCTAATTACTCCCTCCCCCTGCTGGTGCTGGTGTCCTTCTTCATTTTCTCGTCTTAATCGTTTTCTCATTGAACTCTCTTCATCTTCTTTCCGCTCTTCATTTTCTTCTCGATTTTGCCCATTTTTTCCAGTTTTTATAACGTTTACAGGGATTATGGTGCTCGTAATGGTCGCGGAGGATGCTGCAGACTGATTCTGGGTTGGCCCGTCAATGAACAGGTCCTAGTTTAAAATAAATGCCCATTAGAAAAAAGTCCAATGCATCTAATTAAATTTTTCTATTCCATTTAATATGTGTATTTTTTATGACCTACCGTATTTCCTTTATTAAATCCCCCTTACAATTAGTCCCCCCTCTATAATAAACCCTCTTTGAAGAGGGATTGAAAAATAAATCCTCTGGAGGTCCTAATACAGGAAACACGGTAATTGGTAGCGCTTAAATAATTCTAGAAGCTTTATCGAATTCACTTGTTTAAAAGGAAAACATGTGGATTCGATAACTTTTAAACGACAAGTCAAATTAGCCTTCAGTCAGTGATGAACACTGGCCCAGCCCCGAGCCTGATTTCTTTAGTTATACTCTATCGGCCCGAACCGGAGATGATGGTCTACTGGCCGATGCATGAAAAGCTACGCTTTCAGATTCTGTGCTACACTCGTTATTTTCTGAGGATGCTGATTTAAAACTGAAATTATATTTTGCAAAGCGTCTTTTATTGTCAAATCATTCATTTTTACATTTTTCCTTTCTAACTCACCTTCTACAAACTAAAAGACTAAATGGAATATTTTTGCCACCTTATCTCAATATTTACATTTTTATTATATTATTATTCACTTTTTATATTGTTTTAGATTGTATAAATCCAGATGAAAAACAAAAATTGAAAATATTCGTAAAAAATAATAAATTTTAGATATTTAATGAAAGTAAAAATAGTTTTCTAATTCTAATTTTAACCCACGTCTCTGAAAACCTAAGTTCTAGTAACGAAATTTAAAAAGATGCAAATTTTTCATTCAATATCGAAATTTTTCCGTCTAAAGAAAAATAATTTTTAAACATTACATACTTTTTCATTTGTTTCGCGTCGCCTCTGTCCTTCCTCCTCCGTATCCATTAATCCTTCCTCTTGTTGCTGATGTCCTTTTTCATCATGTTTTGAGTGTTTACTCATCACTAATATTTCTTCTTCCTCCTGTTCATTTACTTCTTCCGAACTTTGTCCGTTTTTGTTGTTCATTTCGGTCACCGTGGTGTTGTTCGTGATGGATTGACTCCGGCTTGCCCATCTAATTATTCCTTCCCCCTGCTGCCGATTTCCTCCTTCATTTTCTCGTCTTAATCGCTTTCTCATCGGATTCTCTTCATCTTCTTTCTGCTCTTCATTTTCTTCTCGATTTTGCCCATTTTTGCCGTTCTTTGCATCGTCTTCGGGTACTGTATTGGTTGTGGTGGTTGTGGAGGATGCTGCCGACTGACTCTGAAAAAGTCCTGAAACTTGAATTATGAACTTATCTAACTTTTTCAAAAAGATAAATTTCGTCGATTTATTATCAATTTTTTCTATAATACTAGACAAATTGTCAATATATTAAAGAGAGGGGTAAAATTTTTTATTGAGAACAATTGACACTTCAGCTTTGTCACAATAAAGTATTTTGATCATAAATATATTTTTAAATTATTATTTTTTTTAACGTCGGGAGCCCCAGGCAGGCGGCTTCGTCGCCACGCCCTTAAACTATCACTTGCTCATGCGCAACATACCAAAGAATTGGAATCCTTCAGCCATCGATAGATCGCATGGTCAACTGATGAAAGGTTCTTTTCGAGATATGTTTCGGCATCATCTCTGTAAAGTAAACAGAATAAAAACCGAGTTTATAACTAAAAATCTTAATAGGAGGTCCTGATTCCCGATAAAAAACCGCGCTAACCGTGGCTGTATCATATTTATTTTTGCTACAAAGGGTTATGAGTTTTTGCATTGATTTTATACTCAATTTTTAGGCGTGATTTAAGCGCCGAATAGCACGCTTAAAGTACGCCTAAAAATTATATAGAAAATCAATGTAAGTAAAAATTCATTACCTTTTTGTAGCCCAAATAAACGAATATTAATGGATTTTTTCCTTTGCGCACCAATTATACAGGAAGGAACTCCCAAAGCATTTCCAACCCATTTTGACACAGATTGCGCATTATTATTCCGCTTACAATTGATCAATTTTGTTTGGTCCCACTGTTTTATTCATTTATTTCATTCTTTTACCATTCCTATTATTAGTCGATTGGCTTATAAAGCATTTTTGAAATAATCTTGCTAATCTTGATAAGGGATGTCTAAACATCAAAAAAGTAGTTCAGCTTCGTTTTCATGGCCCAGAAAAAACCCCAGAATGCATTTTTAAAGAAAAAATTATTTTAATTTTTGGGACCACTCATTATAATGATTGCCCCATCTCATACCCATTGGCGATCATTGCGTCTTGTACATCCCTTTTCACTTTCTGTTTGCGATACCACCAATGTGCTTTCATCGCATAGGTATCTGCCAAGAAGTCCGGAAACTTGGACACCATCAGTCCCCGAATCTCTTCCCAAGCACTCCGTTTTGTCTCCAACAAGTATAGATGCTATCAAGAAAAAAACAATTCTTATGTATTTTATTCTAAAAAGTATTTTTAGAATATCAATTATATAATTTAATTCGTAACCCTCTTCACTGAATTGGAAAATATTTTTTTAGCAAAAAAATCAACCAAAGCCATGCTATCTATTTTTTGGGAAAAATACCATTGCTACCAGGGTATATCAAATTTTTTTCCGTTTTCGGTGATTTTTCGAAAATTAATAAAAAAATTAATCCGTACGATTTTTCCCATTTTAGAGCCCTGATATATTTTTATCTTTGACCAATGAACGGAGATGTTTTCTTGGTCATAGACTGGGAGTTAATGGAAAATAAAAAAAAGTAATTATGTAAATGTAAGTAAATTTTTTCAAGCTAGCTAGCCTGACCGGTGCTATGTCGTTTCAGCCTAAAGTGCAAAAATGGGCGTTTCAGCCTAAAGTGCAAAAATAACATTTCAGTCCCAGAAAACTTTTTTGTAAGAATTGTTAGACAAAAAGTGTAAAAGGCAAAATTGTGTAGAATTTTACGCTGATTCGAATGATATAAAAAATTTTCCGAAATTCAGTCAAAATGTTCGAAATTTTCCCGAAATGCCGAAAAATACGGTTTTTAGGGGATATTTCGAACTTTTTGGCCAAATTTCGAAAAACAAAATATACCATCAGAATCAGCATGAAATTCTGCACAACTTTGCCTTTTATACTTTTGGTCTAACAAGTCTAACAAAAAAGTTTTCTAGGACTGATATGTTATTTTTGCACTTTAGGCTGAAACGCCCATTTTTGCACTTTAGGCTGAAATGACTCAGCACGAGCCTGACCGAGGGTTGACCTAAACCAGACAACTACGATCATCCGACCTCATTTTATCACATTTATACTTTTCCATAATGGGTGTTCCTATTCTTTTTTAATAGTAATATTTTCTCAGAATATATATTTTAATTATATATGCACTAGAAATCCTTTTTGAAAAATAAGAAACCTCTATAGAAGATTCCCTTGTTCTGTCAAAGGGAGGATTTGAAATAATTAAAAAATCTTCTCTTCACAGATGAAAAACCCAAGATCTAATATGCGCTTAAAAAGAGTGCCTTAGACTATATTTTTTTGAGCTTAAAATTGGATTTATAAATCAGAAATTAATTATAATTTTTTACGTTTTTGTCGTCAGCTTTGTAGTCTTCATATTCTTTTTCATGGCCCTTCGATTTCAAATGATGTATCATGTTAGACGTCGAATGGTCTTTCGATGTTGCCAAAATCTCATCGCATTTTATACATTTTCTTGTAATTTCAACGTTCGATTTAATTATTGTAAAATATTTCCATATCTTAGCTACCTTAATGCGAAATAATTTAATTAAAAATTATAAAATAATAATATAAACAATAATATTGTTTTGATAAAAGCTTGAAAATTTAAAAACCGCCTAAAAATAAGAAAAACAGACATATGAACTATTGTGGCTCCATTGCTAGAATAAAACTAAGTCTTAGCTTCTTTCGATAATCTAATTTCCCAAATTTCAATATTTTTTCAAAATCAAAAACCATCTGAGTACTAGTTTTCGAGTTGGCCGACTTTGCACCCCCCGTTTTCGGTTTCTATTTAAAAACCAAAAATATCTTTTTTGATTCGCAACGGTTAATACCGGTCGTACTACAGCTTGATCAAATTTAAATACCATTTTTAAACTGTAAAAGGAGTAAGAAGACATTAAGTTGCATCGATTGCACGACATAAGCAAAAAACCAAACTGCATTAACAAAAATTTGGCGGCAAATTCATGCGGTTGCTAAAATTATATAGTAATGCGATTGAAAAATCTTAAATTGACTGTAGAGAGTAAATATGTCAAAATTTTATTTTTTTTTCATATAATTAAGAGTTCGAATGTTGTGGTACAATGATATTCACAATAACTTGCTAATATCAGTAAGTTTCTATTTATCTACGTCACCAACTCTGCCTGTCTCCGTGGCCTCAGTCTATAACTAACCTTCAACACTTAAACAATTACATGGCTCAGTAATAATCAAATTCTACTCAAAAATTCTTATTAAGGCTAGCCCAAGACAAGACTAAAAATAAGAATCTGAGTATAGGAATTAATAACTAGAGCTGTGTTTTTTAGTTTGTAAAATATTTTTATGCATATATCAGGGCTGGAACGGATGATCCGATGATCCAAAAAAGTTTTTCCTGATCAGATGATCCGCGATTCGATCCGACGATTTTTTGGCTGATCCGATCTGATGATCCGATCCGAAATTTTGGTTGATCCGTTCCAGCCCTGGTATATATTCAGCGAAATTTGCATAAAAAACATATAGGTATTAGATGTATTTGAAGCATTTTAATAATGATTAAAAAAATAAAAAACTATTTTGTGCTTTTAGTGAAAAAATTCCCTTATTAATTGCAAAAAATGGGATGAATAATTAGTTTGGCACTGGCGATTAGCAACTATTTTGGATAAAAAATTAAATCCAAGTCTAATACTAAACTTCAACACTAACCCTTTGTACCATTGCACCAGCTTCTTTATTCATTTAAATGTTATTTATTTAGCTATTTTTTAAAACCAATTTTGACTTTATTTTCCAGTCAAATTCAGAATGTTTTCTAAACAAATGGTAATTTTGATGTTTATGTTGTGCAACCTGCCGCAACTAAATGTCTTCCTGTCTCCTAGAGACATTGTTATTTTTATTTAAGCTAAAAATCAAAGAGAATATTGTCGATAAAAATTAATTTTTCTTCTTCGAAAGAAAGTGGATATTTTGGAATAGAACAAAAGAGAAGGAGATGACAAACACAAATGGTGGATTTTTAAGCTCACATCCTTATTAGTATTTTAGAATATTTATGTAAATGTAATTACCCGATCGGTTTTGTTCTCCAGCAGCAGCTCCTTGCGTTTCAGCAGTTCCAGCGCCATAAAGTCTGACACTTTTGGCTTGAATATTTTCTTTTTGAAACCTGAAAAGGTTCTTACATATAAAAAATGAATTCATTCGTCGTAAAATGAAAATTAGGCGCCGATTGAATTACTTGAACCTGCTTTTTATGAAGTGAATCTTATACTGAAGTGACAGAAAATATATAACGGCAAAAGAGTATACAGAGAAAAGATGCAGAGAGAAAGTTCCTAAAGGAAAAACTTTCTCTTCAAAAAAATTTTAAAACCAAAAATAAATTTCCAATTCAATGGAATTTTTGCGCCAATTTTAAATGGACTTCTTTTTGTTCCAACTCACATTTGAATGGGTTGCTGGTGGTCGTTGTGATCTGCAACTCTTGCCTCGGATCCTGATTGAGTATTTCATACATAGGTATTACTCAAAAGCCGAAAGCTCAAATGACAAAAAAAAATAAGAAAGATCTATTTTTATTCCTCGCTCTTAATAAAAAGTTTTTTTGTTTTTCATCTTTGATTCAATCTTTCCCCAAGGACCTAGTTTTTCCATTAAATCCCGGATTTTATCCTGTTTTATGGTCGATAAAAACTAAAAATTATTTAAATTCAATTGTATTGATTTTAGCATCAAATTTATGTCATTGAAACGTACAATGAAAAACGCTAAAAATTTTTTGAAGCTACTTACTACGCTGAAAGATAAAAGGTGATTAGATGCAGAAATTTATATTGATTTTAACATTTTTTCAAATTAAAAAAATATATTTTTGAGATTTCAACGACCAAAAAAAAGAAATCAGGGGAGGATGGACTAAAATGTGCTAGGTCATTGAAAAATTCAAAAGATAGTTCGTTAAAAATCAGAAAAAAGCAAACCAAAAAATACGGGTTTTAGGGTATATTTCGAACTTTTTGGCCGAATTCCAGAAAAATAAAATACCATAAAATATCAGCATAAAATTCTGCACAACTTTGCCTTTTACACTTTTGGTCTAACAAGCAGTGGTCGGAACTCGTACTCGTACTCGTACTTCGTACTCGTACTCGTACTCTTACTCGTACTCGTACTACGAATACGGGTACGAAGTACGAGGGATCCGAAGAGGGTGGTACGAGCTACGAGTAAGAAGTACGAGGTGCCAAAAAGGGCCGGTACGAGTACGAGTACGAAATACGACCCCATTTTTTGCCCTAAAACTCGTACCGACAAGCACCCCTAAGAATGGTATTTTTGGCGAAATTTCGAAATTTTTGATCAATTTTTCTTATGAAAATTGTCTAAAATTTTCAAAAAAATTTCCCCGGCGGCCCCTATCGGGACCGCCGCCCCCAGCATCTTTTAATATATTCATTGATTTCATAAAATGAATTTTAAAAAATTTCTTCGGCTATTCTTTAATGCTGAAATATTTTTTGCTCGCCAGAGAACTTTCCTCAAAATGATTCGAAAAATTTTGACGAGCTTTTTTATAGGGGTACGCATTTTGGGAATGTCGGGATCGGGAGATCGGGACACCTTGCCGATGTATAGCCAGCCTACACTGATTTCATTCTTCTGGTCACAAATTCAACAGCGGAGAGAAACGCTCAAAACAAAACTCGAATTCTCATGTCATTAACAAAAATTCAAATTTTGAGATCTTTGCAAAAAATGGCATTTATTTTCGAGATAATTTTTTTTGAATTTTTGTGATTTTTTCGCTAGGTACGAGAAAAGTACGAAAAAAGTACGAGTACGTACGAAGTACGAGCCTTTTTAGGGGGTACGAGTACGAGTACGAAATACGAGGGGTCAAAAAAGGCCGGTACGAGGTACGAGTACGAATACGAGAGGCCAAAAAGGCCTGGTACGAGGTATGAGTACGAAATACGAGAGGCTCAAAAGGGCCGGTACGAAGGACGAGTACGAGTACGAGCAAAGTACGATTTTCCGACCATTGCTAAGAAGTCTTACAAAAAAGTTTTTGGTTTGACTATATCATTTAGCATTTTTTTCAACACCGGACTACACAGATGGATGATACAGTGCGAAGATAGTAGAGCTAGCAGACCCTTTGAAGAGCCCAAACGCATCGGAATCGGAGTGATCTGCACCGGAATTAATTGAGGCCATTATCTGGCCACATTTTTGCCCCTCCAACGGAGACGAATTCCTTACCAAGGGGACCACACAGCTAGATGGACCACAAATTGCGGGGGTAATGGCAAATGACAGAATGAGAATGATGACCTCTGAATAATAATAGATACATACTACGGAATAACTAAAAGAGCAGAAGCACATTTAAAATAATCAAATAAAATACGGAAAATAAATTTATAAAAAAATATTAAACATACAAGAAAATAAAATTTCTTTAAAAAATTCACATCTCCTGAATATTTTTGAAGTTGAATGCCGAAGCTTGTATAAAGAAATTTTCGTAAATTTTCCAATCCTGATTCAATTTTTGTCCACGATACTTATAGGTCCAAATTTTTAAAAAATTCTGAATGTCCAGGATGGTAGATTAAAGGGCTTGTTTTTTCTGAACATTTGGATTTAACTCAAAACTTACTCTAGTCAGGTCCGAAATCATCGTAATTATTTAAAAAAAACTCTTAGTTTAGTGAAATTATAAATCCGAATTTTTAGGGCAAATTTCAAGGTCCCCGATTCGGAATTTTCGTAGATAGGAACTAGAGACCGGACCGATCGATATTTCGAACGATATTTTTCGATATTTTCCCGTTCGATATTAATCGAAAAATATCGATCGAAACTTTTTTGGATTTTTCGACATTTTTCGATATCGATATTTTCGATATTTTAATCGATATCGATCGATAGAAAAAATTGGAAAATCGAAAAAATCGATCGGATTTTTCAAGTTTTTATTTTTTGTAGTATCTCTTTACATATATTCTTGATGTTATATTTTAAGTATGAAATTCGATCTTTCGCGAGGAATTCGATCTTTCGCGAGTCCGGTTTTCCGTAGTACCGCCATGCTCACACGTGCAGTCCTTTTATTTTATTTTATTCTCTGCCGCTGTATTTTCTTTCACTCTCTACTTGTCTGTTAGTTACATTGTGATTTGTGATAAATCTTGAATATCATTCTTAAAATTTGTAACTTAATAATAATATTTTGTGCATATTTTATGCGCATATTTGGGAAATTTATGTGCATATAAAGTTTGACCCTAATTAATTGAGTATTTTTATCATTATCATTTAATATTCAGGATTGATTTAATTTCATTTCTTCAGTTTGTTTAGCAAAAAAATGCCGAGTGAAAGTATTATTTGGCAAATCGGCCTATTCAACAAAATTTCTAGTCAAGAATGTGAATGTCAAGAATGTAAAAAAATTCTTAAATTACCACAACAAAGCACTACTAACGCTATCAATCTTCTCAAAACAAAACACAAAGGAACCGAGTATGAAATAAAGTTCGCGGAGCTGCAAAACCGATAAGATGGGAGAAGGGCACAATGAACAAACACATTTCAATCATTGGGAGTGGTTATTTTTTTAAATTTTTTTTTATAAATTGCGATTAAAATTTTTAATAATAATGAATTAACCATTAATACAGGCGGACTTTCATCGTTCGACAAGAAAGTGATTCATTGGGTCGCCTGTACTCAAGCATCTTTTGGGGACATCAATTCGCCACATAGAATTTTGTTAAAATTTTATTTTTATTTTTGCTTAAAGTTTAATTTTAAAAAATCCAGTTTTTAAAGAAAAAATCGAAAAATTCGGTCGATTTTTTTCGATATTTTTCGAAATCGATATTTTTCGATTAAAATATCGATATCGATCGATCGAAACTTTTTTGGATTTTTCGATATTTTTCGATATCGATATTTTTCGATATTTTAATCGATATCGATCGATCGGTTCTCTTGTCCGGTTTCTAATAGGAACTGTTTCATATTAAACTGTTTTTTTTCAACACTCTAATTCCTGATTCAAGAATGATATTTAGGAAATAAGAAATCGTCTAAAATTGGGAAAAACTTATAGAACGCAAAAGAAGCTTGTCTGACGAAAAATTTATGTAGGGAAAAAACCGCCACATGGGGCGTTATAAAAATTTGACCGAATTTTTTTTTATGAAGTGCTAGGCTAAAATTATAAAAAGTCATTGTGCAGAATTTTATGCTCTATCTTCTGATATCTTTTAATTTTTCGAAATTTGAATTAAAAGTTCGAAATTTTCGTGAAATACTATATTTTCGATTTTGTCGAAAAATTTCGAACTTTTTGTTCGAATTTCGAAAAAATAAAAAATACCAGAAGATAGAATCTGAAATAAACTAATAATCTGAAATAATCTGATAGAGAATATCAGAAGAGCTGGAAGTTTATGCCTAGAAAGCTTTACAAAAAGTTTTTGGACAATATAACGGGTTTTGTCATTTTTTTAAACGCCATATCACAGTTTTTAGCGGTAACAACCTAGCATCGAAAAATTGACCCTATCAAATCCCTGGCTTTTTGTAGCTAGAATCTTATTGTGAATCTGATCTTTGAACCTTCGTAAGCAATTATGACCTTTTTTGATACATAACTCCAATTAAAATTAATTAACCTTTTTAAAATCAATTCCTAGAAATGGAAAAACCCGATTTAGATACAACTCCATTTTATAGTAATGCGAATTTCTAGTAAAGCAAAAAAATAAATAAACATTTTGGCGCTATCTAGAACAGGGTTCCCAGATGTTCTTATTTATAAGATTTTTTCTTATTTTGGGGGTCCTAATCTTATAAATTCTAAATGTTCTTATTTGTAAGATTTGTTCTTATTTTAAGCTGTTGTACTTATTTTGTCCTTATGTTTGGATTTTTGGAAGAATTTATTAAAAAATGACCGATTTTGTTAAGGAAAAGGTTTAAATTTTCAAAATTTTCTCCAGCGGTCCCTATCGGGACCGCCGGCACCCCTCAAAATAATGATTTTTCTCTAAAAAGTCTCAAAAAATTATCATTTTTCTTAAGAAAAAAAGAGAACCAAAATTTTCAAAATTTTCTCCGGCGGTCCCTATCGGGACCGCCAGCATCTTAAACAGTTTTTTTCCGAAAAATATCTTAAAGTACAACGAGCGCACTTTGATCCCCTGATTTGAATATTTATTGATCATTTTGTCCTTTTTCGCATGCACAATGGACATTTCATCCCCTCAAATGTGTTTTCCCTTCCCATTCACATTTTCACATTCAGTCGTCCTCGACGCAATTTCCCTCTTAATTTGAGCGGAATAAAATAAATTATTTTATACATTGATTACTTTCCTATACTTTATTGCAAAAGGTTTCCAACTCGGATCCCTTATTATTTGCAATTATATTTCACATATTGGAATTGGCCTTAGACCCTCATATTTTACTTGTCCGAATCCCCCAAAGAATATAAAATAAATACTTTTATATTCTACGTGGCCCTCCCGACAAACTTGGCATTTTCCTTACTTCGAGTTTAAAATAATTTCGTAACTCGAACTGTAAAGAAGTGCTAAGAGGAACGAACCCTGACCTTTCGGTTAACAGTCGAGTAGCCTCCGACTCGCCGTAATTTTCGCATCTTTTGGAGTGCTTTTCTTAAATATGTATCCAATATATGACCCTAAAAATTCCCAGCCATTTTACGGGAATTCGACTCATTATTCTCAAGTTTCCCAGCAATATCGCGGGAACCAAGCTTATTTTCCTTCCCAAAATTCGCAACAATTTTACGGGACTCAAATTTATCATTCATCCCAAAATTCACAAGAATATTACGGGAATTCGATTAATTTTCAAGTTCAAAAACCCCAGTTTTACCAGCAATATTCCGGTAATTCTGGAGGTATGTATCCAACTCAAAATTTTTCTCAATCTTCACATTATTATGGTAATCAGCACAATAACGGCACCCAATTTGCCTCGGGCAATCCATCAATCGATAATCATTCGGTTTGGTCTGCTCAGCAACCAAATAATTCCCAGATCAATCAGATTATTTACCAAAATTCCGCACAATTGCGAATGAACCCAAATCAGACCAGTAATATTCAGGTCGTTGTGAGTTCTCAAGTGCAAATTTCACCGCATTCCACTGCTTTATTCTCTCAATCAGGAAATCCCAATACCCAATTGAACTCATATCCGGTTTATACATCCACATTTGGTCAAATTCAACCAACCATTTCGAGTCAAAGGGTTAATGAAATTCCGTACCCGATGGCCAATGATCAGGACAAACATGAAATTTTGCGGATTAATGTCCAAAATTCCAATTCTGATCACACATTGCAAAATCCCCAAATTATTCAATTGGGTCGGTTGGGAATTATCCCTCATCCAGAAGAAATTGATAAGGATCAAACCGAATCTGATAAGGAAATTGGTCCTAATGAAAATTTTCCTGCTAATAAGTCCCCTCCAAGGACTGAAAGCACCGGAAGTGATGACCCTAGAAGTTTTGAACATTCGCCAAATAAGTCCCAAATGGTCGAAAATTCCATAGAAATTGAGGACCTAAATGAATGCTTTGAAAATTTATTTGAAAATGATGACGGAAAACTTTGTCCCCAACATGAAAATGATTTGAAATCGGTATCAATTCCAGAAAAGGAGACGAAAAAAAAGAGAAAAAGGTCAAAAGGCAGGAATTCAAACCCAAAAAAGATTCCAGCCGACCATAATAATGTTCAAAAACACTCAACTTTAAACATTCCTTCTCTCATGTCCCTCCACATTCCCAATCCATATAGGCTTTCCATGCCTTTGGATGGAGATATGCCGGAGTCCGAGCAAAGATACCGGACGGAAAGGGGTTTTCCAATGATTTGGCCCCCTGAACCGCTCAGCAAGTCATGTCCAAACGATTTTCCGGTCCGGAAAGTGCAGGCAAAATCTCCGGATGTGCCAAAATTGCACTTTAAACAGGCACCGATGAGGACATCGGCTAAGTCGAAAGGGGAGGAGGCGCCCAAATGCCCACCCTACGGCTCTAAGCCATCTACAAGCATGTCTCAATCAAATCGGCATCCGATCAGCAATTCCGATCAGCCATCAGCCAACATGCCTAAATCTGCGGCTAATAACCATCTGGCCAATGATTTTGACCGGCTAACATGCAGTGCATGCATGCAATTCGCAGATTTCCATGCGAATTTGCATGAATTTATACATCGGATTTTGTCCGATCGCTGTTTCTGGCCTTCCTGGCCATCCCATTCCAGTTGCTGCTGCGCATGTCATCTCTGCTGCGGTTGTGCCCGATTGCCTCGCTGTGCCGGAACGCCACATGCTTGCTCGGAGGGGCGGCCGCTTTGTTCGACTTCGGGACGAAGTCTGGATGGACCCGGGGGAAGTACAACGAGCGCACTTTGATCCCCTGATTTGAATATTTATTGATCATTTTGTCCTTTTTCGCATGCACAATGGACATTTCATCCCCTCAAATGTGTTTTCCCTTCCCATTCACATTTTCACATTCAGTCGTCCTCGACGCAATCACTCCTTAATTTGTAGAGTGATATATTTGGAAAAATAAATATATTTTTATATAATTGATTGTCTTCCTTTATTGAGCAAAGGATTCCAAGTGAATTCCTAAATACATTGCTCTTATTTTCACAATTTATATCAGAGAAATATTTCCTTCCCCAACCCAAAAGAATATAAATAAATCCTTTTATATTCTACGTTAAAAATAACCAATTTTCTTAAGAAAAGAGAACCAAAATTTTCAAAATTTTCTCCGGCGGCCCCTATCGGGACCGCCGGCACCGCACAACTGTTTCCTAAGGTTCAGGGTTCAAAGTTCGTAAAAGATTTTTATGATGTGCTTATTCCAATCACCTAATTGCTTAAACAGTTTAACGAGAATGAAAAATACTGTGCTTGATATAAAATTATATAAATAAATTCATTTTTAATTGATTTAAAAGCATTTTGTAAAATGTTCTTATTTTTGACCATAAAATCTTATTTTTTCAGCCTAATGTTCTTATTTTGAAAATTTTCAGATGGGAACCCTGATCTAGAAGGCCGATTTTAGGACTCTAACATTATATAGCCCCGTGATCTAACACTTTAGAGTCCTGGGTATAATTTTAATCCGATTCTGACGTACATTTTAAGTTAATGTGTCATCTGACGTCATTTTTTGACGCTGACGTAAATTTTTTTATCGTAAATAATGCGGCATTCCGGCTATACACACATTTGTTTACGGGTTCTACATGCCGCATTAAAGAAATCAAAAAATTACCTTAGATGATTTTTCTGATGATTTTTCAAAAAAAAATTTTTTTTGAGGTCAGCATCAAAAAGTGAGGTCAGATGACGCAGTGCGTCTAAATGGGCGTCAGAATCGGATTCGAAAATGGTATCAGAATCGGAAATAGGCGTCAGAATCGGGATGCCGCATGTAAAAAAAACAATTGTGCGCAAACCGAAATGCCGCATTAAAAAATCAAAAAATTACCCTAGATGATTTTTCTTAATGATTTTTAAAAAATAAAAAATTTTGAGTTCAGTGACGCAGTAAGTCAAAATGGGCGTCAGAATCGGATTCGGTGCCGAAAATACTTAGGATGGTCGTAAAGCACAGATGTAGGTACTAAATAAAGTTCAGTCCCGTGGACTCTAAAATTTTAGAGTCCCAAAATTGGCGTTCTTTCAGATAACGCCAACATTTTTAAGATTTATGCTTTTGGTCGAAAAATTCACTAGAATTTATGGATTGACCATTACAGTATGTCACCTTGTTATTCATAAATTCTTAACAGGTAATGAAATTTGACAACTAAACGACTAAACGATGAAGCTAATCCATTTATTCGAAATTTTCTTTTTATTTTGATATAAAGCTGACATTTATCCCAATATTTTGAGGCCAAAATATCAGATTAAAAATTTATAAAGAGCAAATTAATTGACAAATATCGATGATCGGGTAACTGAGAGCGCAATTACGATTTTTCAGACGGTTTACAATTTCACTCTAAAATCATTATTTCATTTAAGGAAAAAAATTAAGCATTAAAAATTGATGAAAAATGCTTTAAATTTATAGTTAAAAAAGAAAAGCATTTTCGTTGGTAAATTCTGATTCTGAAAAAGTATTAATAAATTTATGATTTTTTAATGAATTATATAATACTTATAGTAATAAAAAATAAATTGTTGATCTCATAAAATATTGAGAAGGAAATTTTTATTCAAAAATATAATAAAAAATTACAAGGAAAAAAATGAACATTAAGAGGGATTCATGTACGAATAAAATAACTAAATGTTTTGAACATGTTCTTTGTAAATTATTTTTTGAAAATTATACAATCATAAATGTGAAATTTAGGACCTTCAAATTAATTGAAATCTACTTTAGATTTTTTATAACTTAATATTCCGTTTTTTATTGTTGAACTTTTTTAATTTATGATTTTTTAAGACGAAAAATATTTCTTTATACAAAAAATACAAAAAAATAATTCATTGCTTAAAAGTCGGTTAGAAAAACTTGTTTTCTTTTAGTTTTTTCATAATTTTACTGAAGAATTATGGCCAATCAAAATATATTTTAATTTTTTAGACCCTAAATATAAATACAAAAAATTATATACGATTTTTATCTTGTATGTATTTTCATTTATTTTAATTTTCGAAATTTTTAGTAAATTATTTTCTAGTGAAAATTAGTTTTTTGGCAGGAAATTATATTTTGGTTAGATTGTTAGTTATTAAAACGACTTAAAATATAAATTTTTAATTGACGCATCAAAGATCAATTTTCTATTTGAAGATCCTTAGAAAAAATTCTGACAATGAAATATTGTTTCAGAAAAAGAAAATTATAAATAAGATACCAATAAAGAATAATAATCTAATACTAAAAAGATAAAATAAAAATGTTATTATTCTTTAAAATAAAAATTGTTCTAAAAATTTTAATAGGTCATAGAGCAGGATTTAGTTTGTTAGTTTGGATTCTCCAAATCTTTCTGATATATCAGAACAGAAGAGCACTCTCAAGGCTCGGATAAAGCATATGGCACCTTAGAAGTAATATCCACAGCGCCAATCTTGGATGCACAATGAAACCAATAAACTCGCACTTTTATTCCATCTGACTTCTTCCAATACCAAGCTGCTGATTGCTTATCATGTACCTGATTTTTAAACGAAATTAAATTTCGAATAACAAATTTAGATAAAAGGCTGTAATATTGAGTTTGTGGTGTAACTCTTGCGTATCGAAAAATGATTATAACTTTTTTCCGGCACCCAGAAAATTGAATTCGGTGAAAAAGACTACTATGAACTCTGCAAAAACTACCATCCAATTTGGCCAAGTAGAAAAGTTATGGCCAGATCATTGGCCAACAAGCTACGATTTTATGGCCAAACTTGACAATAATCGTTTTCAATTTGACTAAATCGGATAGTTGCCAAATTGGGGAGTTGTTCTTGGTTGTTTATAGCAGACATTTATGGCTATATTTTGACACCAAACTTACTTTTATAGTGTTTACCTGAAAAAGTTATAATCATTTTTCTGCCGCGCGGGGGGGAGGGAATGATCTACCTCACCTTTTTTATAATACATATTATAAAAAAGGAGAGGCAGATCATTCCCTTGTAGATCTTTTTATAAAAATTAGAGTGTCCGTTTAGGCCTGATTAATTTAAAAAAAAGTTTAGCTTTCCTGACCCTTAAAGATTTGTTAACTATCCACACCCTTATACGTATGAATATTTATATAAAATACATTCTCCAAACATTCAACAATCAACGACCCAGAGCTGATGATGTATGCAGAGTTCACCTTAATAATAATATTATTAAACCAAAGTATTAAATTATTTCTATATTTTCTTTCCAGAATTTATTTGGATGATTTTTATTTTATTAAAAATTATTGGAACTTTTATATAAAACTCCTATCACCCCATTGCTTTTTGTTAATTTAATTTTATTCCTATAGGTAATTGGTAACTTAATTTGCTTTGAATAGGGGGACATGGAATAGAGAAACCAGAGTATTTTCGGTTCAGAAGCAGAGAGAAACAATTGCTGTTTCGGACTTTCCATAGTTTAAGGTACACAAATTATCAGAAGATTTTAATGATAAAGAATTATAGAAGTAAATTAATTTTTATCTTTTGTTGCAACTTTTCCACCATGTACTGATGAAAATTCTAAAAAGTTAGCTGACCAAGAAGAGTTTATTTTAAAATATTCTATTATTGTAAATCATCCTAAATTAAAAAATATATGCCTAATTTCTTTATATGTTATCATTTTGAATTTTTTAATTTTTACACTAAATTGTCCTTGTTATTTTATTAAAACGTCTATGTAACCTAAGAGAAACTTAGATTTTTTAACCTCATTGTTTTACTCTAACATCTAATTTTGTCTGCTGATTTTTTAAAAGTAAACAATTCAATACTATCACATATGATAATTTTGCCTAATACCTCCTATATTTATTATGATTTTTTTATTTAAATTTTTTTAATCTGTGGCTTGGTGGCCTGGCGTAAAGATATGAAGAATAAAATTTCAATTCATTAAAAATTAAAAAACAAGACTTTTCATACAAGATCATTAATTTGGATTTTTGAGGATTTCTATTAGAAATACCTGATAAAATTATTATATACTACGGTAAATAATACTTAATATTTTTGGAAAAAGAATTTCTGACTGATGAGTTAAACATTCAAATCATTTTAAGCAAAATTTTATTAATTTTAAGTTTTTCTATAGAATAAGTAATTACAATGATATGATAGTTGTGCCCACAATTCATTGATGCACCATCCCATATTTTTCGTCCACGTGAGGGATGGAATTCCTTTTCAGTAACGTCACCATCGTTGTAAGACAATAACATTTGAAAGTTATTTAAGTCATAACATACGGATGTTTGATAGTCCTTTTTAAAAATAAGTTGATCCCAGAACCAGGTTGGTTCACTATCAACTATAAATGAAAAAAAGAGTTTTATTTTGATGAAATTTTTATTTTGAAATTATTTCCATAATAATTTCTATACTATAAAATAATTCTATTGATAATTCAGCTCCTCACTGATGAACTCATATTCAATAAATTGTGAATTTTTTCAAGGAATCTTTCTCTGGGGTACTTTTCACTAGTGTATGGAATTTTTAAAAAACCCGGACCCGGACCCCGGACCCGGATTTTGGAGAGACCATCGGACCGGATCCGGGACCCGGAGTCCGGTAAAAGTCCGTGCCCGGGAAAATACGGGTCAACAAAAACAGCCCGGATCGGGTCCGGACCTGGAATTTTTTAAAAAACCCTTTAAAAAATTTCATGAGTGTTACAAAATACAAAAAATAACTTCAAATTCGTAATAAAATAGTCATTTTTCATAATAAGTACCAATCATATGTTGTCCATGGTACATGCTCAATTTTTTATCGAAATACTCAAAATGAGTTTGTTACATACAAAGGAATTTTTTGAAATTTTTGAGCGTTTTTTCTCAAGAAAATTGGTCAATTTTCTCGATTTTTCGGTGGATATAAAGGTCCGGAAAAGTCCGGGTTTAAGAATTCCAGACCCGGATCCCGGACCCTGATTTTTGGGATACCCCCGGACTGGATCCGGGACCCGGAGTCCGGAAAAAAATCCGGGTCCGGTAAAGTCCGGAATCTCCCTAAAAAGGCCGGACCCGGACCCCGGATCCGGGAAAAGTCCGGGCCCGGGTCAGAGCAATTAGTTATTCGATAGAAATGGACTTTTTAATGAATTTTTAAAGAGAATTGTCTGTTTTCTGTTACGGTAATTCGTTAGATAGTATGTGACAGGCTGAGAGATAAAAATACAAAATGACAGTTGTTAATATGTCCACATCATCGATCATTCACATTCACCAATTCATAGTGCCAAAAATAAATTTTGCTTTCTATAAGTTTTTTGGAATGTTTTATCTCCTTTTTACAAAAATACATAAGAAAAATTTTAGCCCTAGTCACAGTGTTATTTCTCACATTCCGGACCTACTTATGCTAATGCAAATATTGTTTAAATATTATCTATTTCTTTCATCTTGATTTTCCTGTCATCATTTTGAGCCTTATTGGTTTTTTATTAATTTCTATTCGCTCGGCAATTTGGATACCTTAAAATCTTCTGATGAGCAACTTGGCCCAACCAACGAGTATCCGTTATTACACCTCATAGTAAATTTATTTTGCTCGTTTAATTTTGTTCGGGTCGTAAATATATGTGGTATAGCTCAGGTACAACAAAAATCTCCAATTCCATCGCTTAGATTTTTAACGGGTTGATTTTTAATGAAATTGAATTTTGGCGATTGATTTTTTTTGGTTTTACGTTTTCCGCTGATTTTTGGCAAAATAGGTAACCAAATTTCCTTAAAAAACGTCAAAAATTTTCCAGTGGCTTCCATTATTCATAAGTATTAAAATTTATCTCAAACAACAAAATGCCTAGTAGAGACTTGATATGGGCTTTGTCATAACATTTGAATCGTTCTTTTAGTCCATTCTATTGTCGAGAAAAACGTTGTCCAATTTGACCAGATCAAAAAAGATCTTAGTTTGTATTTTGTTTAAAAATCTCACGAATTATAAATTATGTGAAATGATAATTTGTCCCAAAAATGGCTATATATCATATTTAATAAGTGTATTTATTTATCTAGATTTGATTTATGTTTATTTGATTTTTTTAAAATATTTTTATAAATCCATGTGGAGGGCTCAGAACTTAGTTAACATCATAAGTATTTTTACTGTATTGCCCATACTTTTCGGGACTGGGCACCCTTATTTGTTACGGCTAGTCTTGTGACACTAGTGTGCTGGCCCTATTTGATACTTGATACAGGCAGATTTACTATTTTCTCCAAAATTACGTACTATATGAATAAATATTTAGCATCATATGTGAATAAAATAAAAATGAGCCATTTAAAAAAGTTTGAGAAGAACGGCCTATTACCACCATTATCAACCACATTCTTAGGTTCCTTTCAACTCAATTGTATTTTTAAGTAGTCAATCATATAAGTACCAGCAGGATGGGATTATATAAGTAATTTAACAGCCTAACAATAAATAAGCAATTTGCTTTACTTCTTTCTTTTATTATGGGTGAAGCTCCGATGCTATGTCATTTCCTGAAAAAGTGCAAATTTTATTCTAAGGGATCAGTACAAATAAAACTCAACGAGAAATCCTTAAAATTAAGTTTTGAGAAAAAATTTAAATAGTCAATTTGTTTTTTAACCAAGTATTAGTCATTGAATAAAAATCCGGTACCCAGGAAACGCAACGTGGAGGCCTGACGGTACAAATGGACAAAAAACTTAGAAACCCATTCTCTGGGGGGTTTGAATACTCCAGAGAACACGGGAGCTAGAACACCCGCTGTAAAAGGCGACAAATAATTAAAGATTAATTTTACGAAAATAAAATGAAAAACTTATTTGGTAAGCGAAAAAGATGATTATTATCAAATTTAAATGAGTAGATGTAAGAACCATTCCTCTTTGTACTACTAAAAAAATGATAAAAAAACAAACAAAGTTCCTGAGCTTAAAAATCTGAGTTTAAAAATGGCAAAAAATTTAAAAAATATAAAATCAAAAACGGATATATAGTTAAATTATCTTATTTCCTGGGGAAACAGCCGTTTTGCATTTTTTCAAGAAACGCTCGTCTTTAGAGGAGAAAATCGATAATTGCACTTTGTCAGGAGACGTCCCATAACGGAAGCTCCATCTTTTAAAATAAAATATTAAAAAATAATATGTGTGTATTATTTGCTGTTTAATAAAAAAATTACTTCTGTAATTATAATTTTTTTGATTAATTAAAATATACCTGTATAATATTCAAAAGCCATGCTTGTTTTAATAAATGAAAAATAATGATCATATAGTGTAATAGTTATAATTATTTCAGGCTCAGGATAATCGATGAGCAAAGAGAAACCTTTGGTATCTGTACAGCACATTTTAACTCCTATAATAAAAAATTAATAATCTGAATCCTTTTTTAAATTTTTTTCAAAAGTATTAACTAATCCACTGTTAAATATTATATTGGCCAATTATATTAACAAATTCCAGTTTTTAATCAATATTGCCCGACCTTTTTATTTAACTGATTAAACAAATACTTCATAATAAGATGCATAAAATAACAAAGTTAAAATGTATAATTTATAATTTTAACTTCTTCTTTTGAATCCCGATTAATTTTCAATTTTCTACATTTTAATTTAAAAAATCAATAGTTTTTTACTAATTTTTTAAAATATGATGTGGATAGTTTCCTAATAAACAACAAAGTAAACCCAAACTCCACCTGAAACAGATTTGTCCTTACGATATTTGATTTCCAAATAATCCGCAGACTTGTGGCAATACTGCATGCAATTTCCAGCATTATTGACCGTAAAATATTTTAGCCGAAAAATCAATCTCTGATATTTGTATGCAGTCTAAACTTAAAAAATTTATTACAAAACACTATTATTAATAAATAAATTTAAATAAATTGTCACATAGCGGTAAGCAAATCCATAAAAAACTAGGCATGTAGCGGGATTATTCTTAAATATTATTTATAAAAAGAATTAATTATTGGGGTGACCGGAAAGTTCTGTCATAGTAGAAGGAAATTTTTAAAATCTCAATGTTTCATTTAGCAACCTATTACGAATTTGGTGTCAAACGAAAGCTTGAAGTCTCCTGATTGTAATAAATTTAAAAAAAATTGCTTCAATTTTTCCTGTAGAAAAAATGGTCTGCAAACCATTTTGATTTGCCCATTAGTGGCAAATCAATATTTCGTTAAAGAAACTCACTTTTTTGCCAATTAAAAATGGATTTTAATAACTTACCGTATTTCCTCTAATTTAAGGGCATGCCCTTAAAATTTTCAACCTCAGCCCAAAGTTGCCCTTAAATTAGAGGGTGCCCTTAAATTGGAGGGTTGCCCTTAAATTTTTCAACCTTATCTTTGAAGTAAAATTTTATATAGGTAAATCAAGATTCGATTTAAAATTCAAGCGATCCATCACTCAAAAGATCATTTTCCTCATCTTGTAACAAATCAATCAAAAATTAAATGACAATTTTCATCAAATTTTTATATTACTATCCTAAAAATGATCCAAAAATTAATTAATGTCAATTTTTAATCTTTCAAAAGTTGCCCTTAAAATAGAGGGTGCCTTTAAATTAGAGGGTGCCCTTAAAATTTTCAACCTCAACCGAAAGTTGCTCTTAAATTAGAGGGTGCCCTTAAATTAGAGAGTGCCCTTAAATTAGAGGAAATACGGTAACTTACTCAACTCGCCGAGCTCTATCGAATGGAATATAAAGGCTTTAATAAAAATTAAAATAATTTCGTAATTTCCATTTTTCCAAAAAAACTCACCTTTGTAAAGATGGTCGAAAAAAATGAATTTTGCGCGAAAAGAATTTTATCGGTTACTTTATTTACTAATCTATAGAACTCGATGAGATGAGTAAAAATGAGCATTAAATGTCCTTGTTTTAACTGTAAAAATAACATTTCAGGAAAAAGAATGAATTTTGACCATTATTT
>LDKF01000692.1:1943-13829 GCA_001026735.1 Rotylenchulus reniformis | reverse complement strand
GTTGAAATTTCAATAATCTCAATTTGTAAAAAATTTAATTATGTGTCTCTCGCTTGTTTTTCCTCTGTTAACTGACAAAGGGATCATTATAAAAGGCATATTAAGACCAGTTCCTCCAGAAACTTCTTTAACCAGAAAGACTTCTTTGACCATGTTAGACCAAATCCTACTCATATACTAAATTATAAAATTTTTAAATTCTATGCCACCAATTATATTACTGTTTATTAAGTTTTAACACAAAAAAAATTGAGCTTACGATAATCTTTAATTCATTCTTTGATATTTTCATGTAAAAATTTATTTAATGAAGAAAATGTATAGCAGAAAATTTATCTTTTGCAAATTTCAGAGGAAAATTACCTTTCAGAGAAAAATGAATTCGAAATTGAAATTGGTAGAATGGTAAAATTGATTACTTTTTCAATTTTTGGCGATTTTTCAAATTTGGTTTATTTAATTATATATTATTTTTTATTTATATAAATATAATTTTGTAATCCTTTATTTTAGAACTAAATGACTTCTCAGTTTGGTTTCTCGGATTTTCTATCTCAACATTAGAAATATTTTACAAATAAATCGTCAAGATATGTATCGAAAAATCTTATTTTCTACCATTCACATTTTCTATTTAATTGACTTTTATTCTTACCATTACAATACAATTGATTAAGCAATTTGGCATCCTTATAAGAAATATATTCCTCATGGCCCATTATAGATTCATATAAAGGTAATTTGGATGAGATTGTTTTCAAATGCGGATAAACGGCCCATGAACTAAAATTATTGAAGAATAAATTATCGCCTCTCTTTCATTAATTAATAAGGGATTCCCTAAATTTAGCCTAGGAAATCACCTATCCTTTAGCCTAGGAATCACCTATCCTATTTTTATTCAATTTTAACTAAGGAATCGAGCTATTCTAAACAGGATTTAAACGACAATTAATATCATAATACTTAAATCATAATATATTAATTCATAACCAACTCTGCTGGATAGTGCATGATTGAATCATAGTCGTATGGTAAGTTGAAATTCATAGATGTTGGTTCCATTAGAAAATTATCTTTCATTTCCTAAATAATAGAATTTCATCAGATTATTTAAATTTTAATTATATGGATATTATGAGTAAAAATATGAATTCATGAATTGCCTCTTCGATATTTTCCTCATGGATGGTAACAAATTCATCACGATCTGTCCGAGATTGTTCATGGTGTATTCCCAAGGCGTGCATTATCTCATGTGCCACAATCTGTATTAAGCAATTAATTTTGAATTTTATCTCAATAATTTTACAGGGTGACAAGAAAGTCCTGTCCCACACTAAAAAGCGGATAACTTTTTAAAAGTTAAATTAAATGACTTTCCTAAACTATAAAAAGATGCGCAACAAAATTGTGTACAAAAATTATCATTAGATACAAAAGTGCCTATTCATTGTAATAAAAATCAAGACGAAAATGTGTGGAAAAAATTTCGGTGCTGCGCCGCAGGTACCCCCCATCCTTCTCACGGACGAAAAAAAAACTTATAGTTGAACTCTATCATAATCATTAAAGCGATCAAATCTAAGCAGAAAACTTCCCTCTTTTTGATAATATTGTCAGTTATTGCAAATATTCATCAAGATTATTGTTTTGGGCCGGAATATTTTTTACTTGCAAAAACACTTGATTTTTGGATAGCTAGGGGTTAAAATCATAAAGTTTACTATTTATGAGAAAATCTCCAGTCTGTTTTGAGACCTCTAGCTATGGGCTACATTTGGGTTCCAGGACTGGATTTTTAAAGAGGATTCAACTCTTGCCCAGAAGACCTGTAAAATTTAGGACTGATGTCAGGCCCATAAACCCGATTTCATATGAGCCTAAAGAGATATTTGTATCCATTTTTTCTAGCTATAAAAGAATTATTTTTTCTAGAGATTTTGAAGGCAAGCCCATGTTAATTATTCATAAAAAAATTGGAATCGCTCAGCTTGCGATTTTCAGAGAAATGGCTAAAAATCCTGAAAAAAGCTGCGGCGCAGCGCCGAAATTTTTTCCACACATTTTCGTCTTGATTTTTGTTACAATGAATAGGCACTTTTGTATCTAATGATAATTTTTGTACACAATTTTGTTGCGCATCTTTTGATAGTTTAGGAAAGTCATTTAATTTAACTTTAAAAAAGTTATCCACTTTTTAGTGTGGGGCAGGACTTTCTTGTCACCCTGTATATAGGTTGGAAACTTTTGTGTGTAATAATTAACTCCTATAAATTTGATTTTTTTTTAATATATTTTTGTTGTAATTTTTCCACTAGAGGTATTTTATTAAGCTGAATCCAAATCTAGCGCCATTTTGAATTTTGAAATGCGGCATACCAGCTGTCACGTATTGTAATATTATATATGAATTTTTTAATTTGATAAAAAATATGGCCGAGATGCTGCATTTAAAAAATTCAAAATGACGTCAGATTAGGATTCCGCGTCAAAAATTACCTCAAGGGTGTTTTTCTTGAATAATAAATGAATTTTTTCATACGTTTTTTGTTGGGACGGGGGTAAAATCGGAGACACAACCCGACAAGTACCAAATTCGGAGCTTTATTACTTTTTAAAAAATCCAAAAATATCTTTATTCTGCCATAAGTCTCTTGCCTTTTTTTATTTTGTACATGATAACTGATAATTACTGTATGAGAACTTAGCGAAACTGAGCCAAATTTGACCATGTCAAAAATGATTTTATATAGAATTCTGCTCATAAGCTCTGATTTTTTGCATAAATCATGGCTGCATAAATTTTTAATGTTAATTTGTATAATCATATTATCGTTAAAATGGTGGAGATTAGGAGGATTCATTTCATAATTTGATTTTTTAATATTTTTGCTGAATACCATTCATACTAGCAGGTTGGTGAGAAGGGCTCAAAACATTGTTAGTTTACAACTTATATACATCCAAATTCTTAATAAGAAGATTTTTTGTACCCTTTAACAGGAAGGAAAATTTAGAAAGATTTTAAATTATATTTAAGGAAATTTGGCATAATGACTCCTTTTTCACTCCAATAAAAGCATTTAGCACCATTTTTCCGATCTCTTCTATAGGAAATAACTAATTTAATTTTTGTAACATCCACGATTATTATTTAGAAATTTAGTTCTCATTGCATACCAGAATTTTTCCTCAACAAAATGCAAACTCACTCCCTCATATGCACAAGTCTCTTCTTTCGTGCCAATATAGACTTTCTGCTTGACTTCTATCTGTCCAATATCAGATTCGCAACCTACATGGTTATGAACAAAGAACATGTGTGGAGTATTTTTCCAATTAAATGCATATCCATCTAATGATTCATCGTGGTCAAACCAGATGCAAGTTCTGCGCCTGATGGTCAAAAAATAAAAAAAATAAAAACATAAAAGAAAAACACTTACTCTATCAGGCGTATCCCATCATGAATTACATCTTTCCATTCTTCTTAAATAAATTTAATGCATTCATTGGTGTTAATAGGACAAAAAATGCCATTGCCCGATTTTGTCCTAATTTATTTTAAAAAAGAATACTGCAGTAGCCTTTTAATGATTTAAATTTTTGAAATCCTAAAATGAATTTTTCGAAATTTAAATTTTTTAACCATCTTTAAAAAATGATTAATACTTTTCTGCTGCCCTTTATTTTAGAATACATATTGATTCAGGTTGGCAGAAATTCATATCTTTTTTAAATTTCTAACCACTCAAAAGTTCTCATATGTAGTTAAACAATCAACTGTTTCTCGGGCTCTAACTTACCGCCACTTGTGCCACTCTGATCAAAATTTTTTGAAGCTTGCTAAGCCAAAGTGATAAAGAAAGTTGTGGGGAATTTTATGCGTTATCTATTGCTATTTCGTTTTTAAAAATTCGGCCAGAAATTAAAAAATTTTTCAAAAATATCGAAAAAGGGTTTTTCGCGAAAACGAGCTTTCGAAAAACTAAAAATACCAGAATTTAGATTATAAAATTCTGCACAACTGCTTTTGGCCTAGCAAGCTTCAAAAAAGTTTTGGTCAGATTGTCAAAGTGCGGCTTTTTTAGCTCTTAACATCGCGTTTCTCTAGTTAACAAATCTTGGTTTTACCTGTGCCACCATCTTCGAATGCGTAAACAATCGGTAACTTCCAGCGACCACTCTCTTGATTCAATATTACATCGGCTTGTCTTTTATTCTTTCGCTTACTCTTGTTGCTCGATCCATCGCATTCTTAATTTATGACAAGTATTTTTGTTATAAGTCACGATCCTGTTAGATTGATGCTGAACCCGTTCTCGACAAATTTTCACTTTTTAAAATATTCCTTACTTGCTCTGTAATATTCCAACGTTTTTAACAGTTGATCGGGTCTCCTAATTATATCGCCGCCTTTGTTAGGTTTCTTTCGTTGTAATGTTTTGTTGTGTGGCATGGGCGCATTTTTGGATTGATTTGCATGAAATTATTTAATTAGGTAATGCTTAACTCATCATATCTTTTAAATTCATCTTATTTTTCATTATTATATATAACTTGATAGGATTACACTCTGGCCTATATAATATAATATAAAATAAGATTTTTCATTAATTAGTTGGTTTTATCACACCTCCCATAAAAATCATAAAATTATAATAAATTAAATAAAAAGTAAAACGAATAATAGATTTTATGTAAAAACTTTAGTCTGCGCATATCTTTTTACCGTTATTTACTCAGAAGTCAGAATGGAATAAAAGGTAAAATCTTGTCTACCTGACAGTCTACATAATTATTCTTGAATACATAAATGACTGTTGTGTCCTCGGTTGGAGAATTTATTGAAGACAACAGAATAGAATATAGGACAATGGAATAGAATGGAATATGAGGGAATGGAAGCTGGAATGGGAATGAAAGCAAACAAAGTGTGACAAATGCTGGAAAATGGATTACTTATATAGGTGGAGATGTGAAGGAATTACAATGAATAATTACATGATCTGGGATACGAGCGAGAGAAAGAATACCATAAGAAATTTATCACATGTGAAGAGAATCTTATGTCGATCATGCTCATATCCACAACATCTCCCTCTTTAATCCTGAAGTCCCGCCAGCACATCAGAACGTCCCGTAGATCACGTCTGTCCATGTGAGGGGTCCATCTGATCGAGCTGTAGTCGAGCAAGGCTCTTCCGAACGATCCGTAGTCGAGCGGGTAGACGAGCGGGGCTCATCTGAAAGATCCATAGTTGAGCACGTTGTCGGGCGGGGCCCATCTGAATCAGTAGTCGTGCTTATAGACGAGCGGGGCCCGTCTGAATGATCCGTGGTCGCATTGGTCGTCGCACGCCCTGTAGTCGAGTTCGTTGTCGCACTAACAGTCGTCGAACCATGCTTCTGAACGTCGGTGGACTTCCGTTGCTTCTTCGTCGGATGACGTCGGAGCTGGTTTGCGTAGCGGTGAACCCTCGTGCCAAGCCTTGGTACTTCCACACGGTAGCGCTGCGAACCATCCACACGTTCAATGATTGTGACTGGAATCCACGTTGCTTTGCCATTGCTGAAGTTGAGAAGCTGAACTGGATCTCCGGCTTTGAACATCGAATTGGAGTTGCGATGAATCTTCCTTGGGACTGCCTTCTTTTGAACGTTGTGTTCGGAATGACGCATTGTAGAAGCATCCGCTGAAGAATTCTGCATCGAAGTAGCTTGCACATTGACCTCTTGGATGTTTACTGCTGAATATGGAACTGGAGTCACATCATCCGTCGTATATTTGTGCATGGCGTCGAACCATCTTTGAAGATTGAGATGAAGTGCACGGATCCACGGTACTCCCAGTAAGTCGTTAGTGACTGTGCTGCAGACGTAGGCGTCGAGCTTCTGAACTGGTTGATCCTCGTGCTGTACTTCACAATTGATCCTGCCTTCAAGTGGAAATTCTTGTCCTGTGCAATCCTTGACCTTGATTTCCGCAGGCATCAATTTCGGTGAACCGAGCTTCCTCCAAGTACTTGTGCGAAGTAGCGTGATTCCGGCTCCGGTGTCGACCTTCATTTGACATCCAATGTTGTTGATCTTCACTTGTTCTTTCTACACGTAGCGGTCGTCTTTGATCTGTACGTTGGTCGAACTGACGATCACAGTTTGAACTGTAGCAGTGGGCGTCTTGTCTGCCTCTTGAACTGCTTTGCTTTGACAGACGGCCTTGATGTGTCCCTTCTTCTGACATTGATGACACGTGGCGTCTTTGAACTTGCAATCTTCACGTCGATGACCCATTTGTCCGCATGATAGACACGGCTTGAATGTAGAAGCTGAGCCTCTGGCATCATGACAATTGAAGTTCTTCTTCTTCTGTTGCTTCCACACTGGATACGAAGAAATTGCGTCGATTGACATCCTCTTTGACTTCGACAGCAACGTAGCATTCGTCCGAACCGACAAGAACGTCCGGCATGCTTCACGAAGCTTCTTCAGAGTGATGTCTTCATTCTTCCGTCGAGCATCTTCGAGAATTTGTAGACACTTCTGTCTTAGCTCGTGAAGATCATCACGTAGTGCAGTGACGAGAATCAGGCACTTCTGTTCCTCTTTACAGCAATGTGAGAAGTCGGCATTCTCACATGCAGCGTTGACTTGGTTGAACAGCGCCATGACATCCTGATTAGCCCGTTGTTTCAGCTTGAAGCACTCGTAGCGGCGAACGAACACTGAGCGCGTGTCGTCGAATAATTCCTTGAGCTGCTTCACTGCTTCTTCAAATGAGAGATCATCTTGCTGCTGGGGCTGGATGCTGTCTGCGAAGCTGGAGTAGTCTTCGTCACTGAGCTTGCTGACAAGTAGTCGAACCTTCGTGGCTGCGTCCAAGTCTTTGCCATCTTCCTCGAAGAATTTGCCATAGCGCTGATACCAGGCATTGAATGTACTTCCGCCATCAGGATCGTAGTTGAATCTGCCGATGCGGTTGTCAAGCGAAGATGCGATGGTCGCGTGTTGAGCACTTTGGTTGACGACTTGCTGCATCTGCGGTTGAGCATACTGCTGATTGGCCAGGAGCTGCGCCATCATTGCCTGTTGCTCACGCATTGCTTCCATTTGCTGTGCCGCTTGCTGCGCCTGTTGCTCCAGCAATTGCGTCAGACGCACAATGGTTTGATCCTTGCTAGGTGCCATTTGCGTTGAATAGTCTTGTCCTTGAGGTTGATTTGCTGACTGCGCCAATTGTTGTGTCCTCGGTTGGAGAATTTATTGAAGACAACAGAATAGAATATAGGACAATGGAATAGAATGGAATATGAGGGAATGGAAGCTGGAATGGGAATGNTAGTTGAATCTGCCGATGCGGTTGTCGAGCGAAGATGCGATGGTCGCGTGTTGAGCACTTTGGTTGACGACTTGCTGCATCTGCGGTTGAGCACACTGCTGATTGGCCAGGAGCTGCGCCATCATTGCCTGTTGCTCACGCATTGCTTCCATTTGCTGTGCCGCTTGCTGCGCCTGTTGCTCCAGCAATTGCGTCAGACGCACAATGGTTTGATCCTTGCTAGGTGCCATTTGCGTTGAATAGTCTTGTCCTTGAGGTTGATTTGCTGACTGCGCCAATTGTTGTGTCCTCGGTTGGAGAATTTATTGAAGACAACAGAATAGAATATAGGAGAATGGAATAGAATGGAATATGAGGGAATGGAAGCTGGAATGGGAATGAAGGCAAACAGAAGTGTGACAAATGCTGGAAAATGGATCACTTATATAGGTGGAGATGTGAAGGAATTACAATGAATAATTACATGATCTGGGATACGAGAGAGAGAAAGAATACCATAAGAAATATTATCACACGTGAAGAGAATCTTATGTCGATCATGCTCATATCCACAACAATGACCATATCCAATAAGCTCAAATTCCCTTCAAGGTTCGCATTTTTTAACTCTGCTCGGTGTTAAAAAAATCGCCAAATTTTAGTGAAAATTTTTAAGTACCTATACTAGGCCCAAACCCAGGGTAGCTTAATTATTCAAAATAGATCAACCTTTAGTTTAGCGCCAGTAACTTTATTTAAAATTTTTTTATATAATCAGTGAACAAACCGTTTAATATGTGGATTTATGAGTTACCAATTTTTGTGAAGAAGTTTTTTTCGGATGACACTTGTCCATCAGTTCGTAAATTTCGTTTAACATTTTCTTCACCAGTTGTTTTTCCTTCAATTCTTCAGGTGTTGGCGGAGCTTCTGCCTACAAAGTTTAAAAAAAGTGTAAAAAACAAAGTGCAAAATACTATAAAGTGTCAAATTCAAAAAAAAATTTCTTTAAAAAATCAAGCCTCAATTATTTTTTTTATGTTTGTTATTATTATGTATTTATTTTATATTAATTTTCATTTTAACAATTATTGTCTATAGATTTGTGCTCCAATGAGTATTGTTGTCAAGAACGGGTCCCCGTCCTGTGAGAGCAACGGATCAACCGATCAATAACCTTCCCCCTCCCCCTGTTTTTATATGTCTCTCCGCCAGGGAGCGGCCCTTTTTCTCACATCTTTCCATCTTCGCTAGCGAAGATGGACCATACTATTTTTTTTGTATGTTTTCTTTTCCTATATCTGGATATCTAACACTATTTCTCTCTTTTTACTATCTTTCCGCCTCTGTAAAAGTGGGCGGGTTAAGGATTGCTCATCAATATGTATGTTTTCTTCGTCCATCCTCTATGAAGAATGGCCCGCCCCTTTTATGGCCATAAATATCCCCCATCGATCTGAACAAATCAAGTTTTCCATTCATTAGTTTTTCAACAACATTCCTACGGACGATCGATTTCCTTTCCGGGGTCCCTTCCCCATTTTTTCGCGTTTCTTGTACAATTTTGTTTGATTTATAAAGTTTCTACTTTCTAAATCTTTCGGTCCAACTTTCAGACTTTCCTACTCTTCCCTAACTTTCATTCATCCCTTCCAAATCCGTAAGGTTTTTCCTATCGGATCCATTGCCATTCCCCTTTTCATTACACAATTCGATCCAAAATCCAAAGGTTTTTCCGGCGGATTCGTTTCTACTTTCCAATTTTTGACCCCGATTCCGAACTTTGGATGCCCTTTCCGATCCCCATTTTTTGCGGCATCTTGCCAATTCACAGAACTGCATCCATTCTGTGACAATTGTTTCTGATGTTCCTTACAATCACTCGCCTATGCATGCTGTATAATTCTTTTTTATTTATTTTTAAAATTTTCTTTATCTCCGACTCATTTTTTTCTATTTTGTAAATTTTATCAATTCGAATCAATGTTTTTTTGTACTAATTTTTATAGTGTACTAAATCTCGATGTTAATCCTATAAAAAGGTAAAACATCTTTAAGTTAAAACATAATTTTAAGTTAAAATATCTCAAACATTAACTACTTTCTAAAGAAGGTCTGAAAATAACTCGGTTCGCCAAAATTTTTCAATCTATGAACTTCCTGTTCTCTTCTAAAATTGAGATATTTTTTATATATGCTTTTCAATTTAATATGTTTTAGGTATATGGTTCTATATATCTTTAAGCAAGGTTGCAATTACTATGATTTTGCGGGGAAATTTGCTGTTTTGTTATAAAATTATTTTTTATTGAGCGCTTAAACTTATTTTTATTGGCTTCTAAAAATAGTACTTACTATTATACATTCTTTGTGAAAAATTTGGTCTTTGCCTTCTAAAATTTGGTCATCACTGAATAATATACGATGTACCCAACAATCGTCGCCCGATGTCAGCAGAAATATTGACTCATTGCGATTTAAATCTATTGATGCGAACTCAAGTTTTGACTAAAATTTATCAATTAATAATGGGAAATTCATGTAATAACCATGATTTCTTATTATCTACTTTAAAAGTTATGCCCATGATTCGTATTAGCCGTTTATATTAATTAAGAAATTTTTGGTACTTTTAATTTTAAAAATTGACTATCTCAGTATTGCCTCCCTCATCTTTTCTCCTTTAAAATGGAGAAAATAAACCTTAAATAGAACCTGAACTAATGCCCTTAGTGGTGATTCAAAATAAACCCCCGTCTAGTCATTTATGGATAAAATAAAGATAAGTAAAGATGTGTTATGTATTTTTTAGAAAAATTGAATTATAATAAAAAATAACTTAAAATCGAAAATTTTGTTCTCTATTGTTAAAGGTTGAAATTTGATAAAATAGATTCAAAAAATATCCAACAGATGTCTATTTCTATTTCATAAAGTATTTGATTCCATTCGTTGGGTTGGCAGAGCAGATCAGGGATTTGATTAGAAAATTTTATGTTGGTTCGGGTACAATAATTGTTATGTATGAGTGGTGGTTTTAGCCCTATAATTAAATATTAATAGAATGTTACATCTAATTTGGATTTGTGTTTCTTGGCAGCTTTTTGCACTTTTCTATTTTCATCCATATGGTGAACATTGCTTCTTTTTTTGTTCATATCATAAGAAGACAATGTCTAAAAATGAGAAAAATTTTATTTTACTAAAATGTTAAAAGAAATCTAGATTAGACTAAAAGCACCTTATCAATAGGAATAAATTGATCGAAAATTCCGGCAATTTTGCAGTTGGAACCAGAGCAAGGCGGAATCCATGGCGTAGGTTCAGCGATCGTGGAATATCCAGTAGAGGCGGGCAAACGTGATCGCTGTAGTTTAGTGGATAAGAAGGTTCTATGTCTTTACAAAAAAATGCCTTTTTAAAGCTTTCTTGGCCAAATGTACAAAGGGCAAAATTGTGCAGAATTTTATGCTCTATCTTCTGGTATTTAGCTATTCGAAATTCGAACAAAAAGTTCGAAATTTTCCCGAAATACCGAAAATATGGAAAAGTATTGTGTTACACGAAAATTCCGAAATTTTTTTCGACTTTCGAAAAATTAAAAATATCATAAAATAGAGCATAAATTCTGCATAACGGTTTTGTATACGTATGGCTAGTAAGCTTTTTTTTGGAAAACCTTTTAGGTTTTGGCACCTTTTTGTAAAGACCCAGCACCCATAAGAGAGATGATGAGACATGAGTTAGGCTTGAGTTTTGAGTTAGCCAAAAAGTGCAAAAAGTGGGCGTTTTCCAAAAAGTGCAAATGGAATAATAGCATGTAACAGAATATCCCTGATGACAAAATGACACCTAGAAAAAACATCCAAAGGTCTTTTTAATAAATTAAAAAGCTGTAATAAAAAAATTTAATTCAGAAATAAAAAGCGTGAAAATAAAATATAATTTAGAAAAATATAAGGTTTTTTAATCCTTTTCATAAAATTATAAATATAAAAAAATCACACTAAAATAAATTATTTTTCATATTTTATTTTTATAATTTTCAAGCTTGTTTATTAAAAAAATTTAATTATTAATTATTTTAAAAAGCTTTTCGATGGTTATTTTCCAGGTGTCATTTTGTCATCAGGGATATTATGTTACATGCTATTATTCCATTTGCACTTTTTGGCAAACGCCCATCTTTACATTTTTGGCAAACGACCTAGCACCCCACCAACATTCTAACGTTTTGCCCAAGCTTTAGTCTATGATACATAAAAATAATACTTTTTTAGATTTAAAGAAAACTCAAAAATAATGGAGGATATCGAATACTAAAAAGCCAGATTAAGAGCTCAATTTTCTACTTATTACCTTTCTATTATTTTTGCCTAGCAAGTTTAAAAAAGGGATGTGCCTAATAAGTGAGTGATGTTAATCTTCATTATCCTTTTTATTATATGGCATTTTTCCCAATTAAAATCGCGTTTTAATAATTTCAAAACTATTTTTGCCCTTTTTGTCAGTCCCATTTTCTAAGCATTTCTTGCCAAATGACCTGCTATCCTCCAATTTATTAC
>LDKF01000691.1:30770-48736 GCA_001026735.1 Rotylenchulus reniformis | reverse complement strand
GAAAATCCTGGCGCCCGCCCTGGTGAGGACTATTTCAAAATTGTCCACTCGAATTATTGTCATTTTAACTTTTTTTTTAACTTTATTAAGATTGATAGAACTTATTTATCCATTTTTTATTTGCAGGAACAAGCGGAGATGAAGGTGGTGTTCGCTCCCGGCCCCTCCCGTGAATCCAGTGTTGCAAGCAGTATCCAGACCACAATGACCGTAACCACAGCCACGTCTCCAGGTCCTTCGACCATGGGCCAAAAGCCGCGCAAGTACAGGATCAAGCCAGACAGCGAGAAGGCCAACCCGATGTACAAGATGAAGCGGGCGAAAGTGAGTCGAGTTGACATTTTTGAAAACTCCAAAGGGAATTAAAAAATATTTTTTATAAAAATGTTTAGTGGTCCGTATTTTTTAAATTTAGTTTTTATAAATATTGAAAGATGAATTTAATTGTAAAAATTTCAACATAACTTCAATTAATTTTTCAGAACAATGATGCTGTCCGGCGGAGCAGGGACAAGGCCAAGCGTATCCAAGAGGCCAAAGAAAATGAGCTGAAATTTTTACAAGACGATGTAAGTAATAGTGTTTATTCATAATTTAAAGGGCAAAATAATACTGTACATTTATTTTAAACTAAAATTAGAATTTGTGTTTAAATACTTTCTTTATGAATTTTTTTGGCGCATTAGCTTTTATGTAATTTTTTTCGAAAAATCTTTAAAAAATTATGAATAAAAGTAATATCAAAAAATATGATTAAAATCAATAAAATTTTATTTTTGCAGAACCGTCGCAAAGCGGAGATCATCGAGACGCTGAAGGTCACCAACGCACAACTGCAACGGGAGAACACGGCGTTGAAGCAGAGTTGCAGGTGTGGTGCGCGCATCAGCAAGCGTTAAGCTGCGATTCGGACGACAACAACAACAAAGTTGCGGCAAATTGTGCCGACTACAATTTATAATAAACAACAATTGGTAAACTGACGGGAGAGCGCGGTGGGAGAAAGCTCTATGAGACACACACAAAAAGCGCAAAAATTGATGTTAATCACATAATCCATTTCACACTATTCATTTATTTTTCCCCATTCCGGTCCCCAAATTAATAGTTCAAGTTCAACAAATATTTTTTTTGCCAAATTTTTATTTTTCCATCACCAAAATCACCAATTTGTGCGTTTTCACTATTCCTCTTCTCTCCTACATCCATCTCACACATATACACAAATATATTTTATGCCCAAATTCTATAGTTTGTCAATTTATCCACTTTTTGCATAACAATAAAAATATATAAACCTGAATTTTTGTCGGGAAAAAATAGAAATTTTGACGATATCCATGTTGTTATGCGATTTTGCCCTTTTCACTGATGAATCTAGAGCACTTTCACTCCCTGATTTTTGTTATATTGTTGCTTAAAAATCAGCGATATTTTTGTGTTACATGTGTTAACAATTTTCAAAAAGATTCAAATATTATATTTACCTATAATAATCGCAAAAATGAATAAAATGGATTATGCTGTTTTGGACTTATGAAGATTGATCAAATATTAAATTTCCGCCCTCGATATTCAGTCTCCATCCCCGTAATTTACCTACGGCTAAAGGATCTACCGTAACCTACGGCTAACTGGTCTGCCGTACCCTAAGACTAATTGATCTACCGTACCCGTTTTGTTCATCTACTGTATAATTTTAACTTCTCAAAATTAGAGTCAATACTTCCTTTTTTGGACTCATCGATTGTTGCCCCAAATTGTATGCCCCCCACCCCACAAATGGGTGGTGGCCTATGGTCTCTTTCTCTTCGGCCTCTTGGCCCAACCCAAATGACCACTACCACCATCTCCCATTACTCTTTATTTTCGCGATGTTTGACTACATTACGGTGGGGAGGGGGAAGGTCCTTTTCGTTATTTGATGGTTTCACCGGAAATTTTAGGTCTGTGGGTTCTATGTTTCAAAAAGTCTAGGTCTAAAAAAAAACTAGAAAAAGAGCCTAGAAACATCCAAAACCAGCTTATAAAAAAACGAAAACCTAGACCTGGACCCAAACAGCTTGCATACGGTAATCATGCTCTGTTTTCCCTCATATGTACAGAATTTTTAATAAATCGCAATCCTTTGTTCGACATGGCGATCTTCCTCGCGGACAAACCGTTCGTTTTCGAGGACGGAAAGATTGGCGCGGTTCAATTCCCCCAACTTGGGGTGTTCGATCTGCCACTACCAGGCAACACATTACCACCGGAACATGAACGCCTGTATCCAATCTCACGATGGAATCAGTGCCAATCCTGCGGTAAATACATTTACGGTAGACATTTAGGTTTTTTCGGGTTTTCAAACTCCCCTGAAATGTTCGACACTTTGGTTAAAACACAATTATCGAAGTTCGAAAAATTTCGGACAAAGTAACTTGAAAAGCGAAAAAATAGAGTGTGGGCAGTTCGCCGCAGGCCAATTCGCCGAGAGCGGCACTAAACTGGTCATAACTTTTTTTCAGAAACTACTGACATGTGAGTGAGAACTGTTCTTGGTATGATTAGGTAGCCTTAAATGTCTGCTATAAAATTGCAAAAAAAGACCATCCGAATTGGCCAAGTGGCAAAAAATAGCCATACCTTTGGGCACACATCGTGATTTTGCGACCTGTGGCAAAAGATCTGACCATAACTTTTTCCTTGGCCAAATCGTATTCTTAGTCGTTCTTACAATTTTATAGCAGACATTCAGAGCTACCTAATCATACCAAGAACAGTTCTCAAAGTTGTTTCTAAAAAATTATGACCAGTTTAGGGCCGCTCGCGGCGAATTTTCCCATTCCCCAAAATTAGGAATTTTTCTGCATCCATTTGTCCTTTTGGTCTAACAAGGTCCGAAAAAGTTTCTAAACGACTTGGTTTAATGGACCTTTTTCCTAACGACTTAAGGCTCCGGGAAAAAGTTTGATGAGGAGGGAAATGAGTGTGCCATCAGCAACTTGCGCACTTTCATGGACGGCGCATTATTCGACTCGGCATGTTGCAATGCGTTGGCAAAATTGGTGAATCATTGTACATTTTTATAATATCCTGGAAATTATCGGCATTCAATATCCAAGATAAGTTGGCATTTTGGGTTTAATGTCAATTTTTTACAATTTTTCCACCCAAAACAATCTTAATAGGGGAAACTTATGAAACAAAAAATCGGCATCAAAAAATGAGGTTAGGAATAAAAATCCGGAGAAGATTTGGTTCTAGGGGGTGACCTGGATTCGGATTTTTCTGGAGAAAAACCAAAAAAAATCTGGAGGTATTATTCTTTCGCCACTAACCGGCCGGCCACCAAAAAACTGTCACCAACCGTTCTCTGCTTCAGAGCCAAGGCAACGGGCCAACCATCCCAATTGACACCTTTTGCATGTTCAACAACAGCGACCACGCTTGTTCAGGGGACTCGGGCGGCGGAGTCACTTGTTTGTCGTAAGTTTTGCGCGCAAATTGTTCAAATTCTTATAGATTTCTGAGGATTTTCCTCGGTGGTATCCTTTCTTTTTGCTCTTGGTGCCCTTTTTCTATAAAAATTTACATTACCTAAAAAAACTATATTGTTCCTATCATCATAGGGCTCTGCTGGATCATTAAAAGTGATCTGATCTGATCTAACCCCGGGATCAGGAACAGATCATGACGGATCTGGATCAGCTCAGAATTAGGTGGATTAGGATCAGGACAACACTGGTCTTAATACAGTTTTTACTGTATTTAGAGAAACGGATTCCTCGCCGGCCTTGGTTGGGATCATCGTCAACAGGGGAGCACTGTGTTGCGATTGGGAATCGGTCGCCAAACACAACAACATCAACCACCCGATGCCACGCCAACTGGTGCCGATGGACTACCCGCGGCGCCAGTGGATCCATGGCCATGTCTATCATCATCACCTTTTCGGGGTACTGCTCGGCGACCAAATCCCTGCTGAGAAGTTGCGCACTCCAGCACCAGGAAAATGGGAAGGCTGGATGAAAGATAATGACTACATGTAAATTTAGATCAACAATCATTTTTACGCATATTTTTTGCTTTTTGGCATTTTGATTATGCGTTTTTGCTGGTGGACGTCAAAAAAGAGACCATTAATAGTTAATACCATTGATGACTTTTAGAAACTTTTAGACCTTGTTAGACCAAAAGTATAAAAGGCAACTTGGTGCAGAATTTTATTTTCTTTTTTTTTGGTCTTTTTGTTTTTCGAATTTGCGACAAAGAGTTCGAAAAAAGATTACACTTTTGGCCTAAAAAGGTCTAAAAATATTTCTAAAGGACACCTCTACTGGTCTTAATGGCCCTTTTTAGCATTTGCCATTTTCACTACTCATATTCTCAAAGCACTCTTTCCCTCTCCTCTACTGATTATTTTTTCTTATTGCTTAAAAATCACCGAATTTTCGTACCATGTGTCATTTTTTACTATTTTTTTTTGTTTTTAATAATGGGAAAAGAGGAATAAAATGGATTTATGGTGTCTTATGAACGGGAGTTGTTTGCAGGAATTTTTTCGAGAAATTATCTTTGCTTCAAAATTAATCCGAAACTCGCAATTTTTAGTTTAGAAATAGTGACAAAATTTATAATTGAATTTTGGATCTGCAAAAAAATTTAGGTGAACCTCCGAGGGATTTCTCTTGGAAAATTTATCCTAAATTTTTTTCAAGAGGGTTACTAACCAATGTAGGCAAATGATTTTCTCATCAGCAGGAAAATGATTCACCCATCCTGGCCACATTTGGCCGAATTTTCGGAGGGAAAATTGGCCAATTTTGGTTGTTAGTCCCCTGGGGCACACATTTGGGGCACAAAGGCACACAGACACAATCAATAGGCACAGACTGAAATGGAATTTGTTTGTGGTTTGGAGGACCATCACCACACCCTCTTGGCCATAACAACAGTTTGGCACCCCTTTAATGGCCAAATTCGGAAATTCATTGCTCAAATTCTAAGGCAAAAATAGTTTAAAAATCAGAATAAATATTAAAAAAATGACCAAAATTAGAGCAAAAAAAGCTATTTGGCAATTTTCACAAGTAGACTAAAAGTATCATTACCTTTTTGGCTTAATTTTGGATAAAGACTTTCAATTTATACAAACATTTATCACAATAGTTGCGAAAATTGCCTAACTTCTGAATAAAAATCCATAAAAATCAATTGGCCGAAAAAACGAAAAAAATACCAAAATTCTCTGCAAAATTGAGATCCTTGGTGGTTGTAGGATTTTGGCTTGGGACCATTTGGAAAAATTTGAAACCGTAAAAAGAAAATTCCCCTATTTTTCAATATTTTCTTCCACCTTCCTCTTCGCAAGCAACGAAATGGAGTTCGATTTCGGTCATTTTTAGCGTAGAATTTATGTGTTTCGATTTTTTCAGATCTTCTGAAATTTCCAATTTTAGACCCTTCGAAATTTCGATTTTTTTCCCGGCCACCGGTTCGATCCATTCTCACGACCCACTTTTTTGGTCTATGGACCCCAAATCCGCCGTTGGTCTTATACATCCTCATTTTCATTATCAGATTTCGAATGCCAAAAAAACCCAAAATTGTTCGTCGTTTATGTGTGTTCTCCCACCAATGAATGCCCTCAGGCGTTTTTAATTAAATTTTACGAATGGCGCCAAATTTCCATTTCCTCCCACACGATGGATGATGATGGGCTTTTCCCATCGGTGTCGGCGGCGGATCCCGTTCCGCGTCGACGTTTTTGCAGAAAAAAACGCAAAAAATCCACTTTTCACATGTATGAAACCAATCCCATCCGCCGAATCCGCGCATCATTAGCGGCTTCCCGAACCAAATTCTCTGATTTACCTTTTTCTTTTCATTTTCCACTGTATCCCAACTGGCTACCATTCAAATCGCTCAAAAAATTGAAAATTTTAATCTCGAAAAAATTACAAAAAAGCAAAAATCGGTGATTGGTTCAGTACATATTTACGTAAAAAACATGAAAATCTAAAAATGATTCGGGCCAAAATAATGGGGCCAATTTTCTGCCTTCATAGGATCCATCATCCATTTTGGACATCAACATCTCCGACTAAATCGCATTCTCGTTGCTTCAGTCCTGAAATTTCAGGAATTTAAAATCTTGATTCCTCTGAATTTTCGTGAGTTTTTTTTCCGAATTGCCTTCTATTTCTGGTGAATCAAAATTGGGGGAACATGAAATTCCTCATCTGCTGGCGAATGAGAGGTTAAGCTTGGTAGGGCTTAGGGTAATAGTCAGTTGTCGTCTCATCTCCTCCTTCATCCACCAAAAGGTTGGCCCAAAAGTTTAAAATAAGAATTCGAGTCTGGCTTTGGCGATTGGCCCACCGACCTTCTTCCAAAAGTCCACCCCTCCCGCCTCCTATTTTTGATGGATCAGCTTTATCACCCACCCATTTGGCTTCCATCCGCTAGCGGAGATGATCGAATGATTCCTTCCCAAAGTTCTTGGCCCTAATAACCACCATTCTCCCCAATGGGTTTATGGTCAAGGGGCCTTTAAAGCGAATTATGGCCAAATCCAAGTCCAACGTCAACAAAGCCTTGGATGATAGGGGATTTAGGGACCAAATTTGAAAGCCAAAAACTGATTTGAACACTAGGAATGAAGCCTTTTTTTCTTCTTAAATTCTCCAATTCCCGGTCATTTTGGCACCGAATTTTCGTTTTATTTTTTTCGGCCTTTTTTTGAACTTCGATTTTTGTTTTTAGGCCTATCAAAATTTTACTCATTTTTCTCCCTTTCAGATTTCGGGATTTTTTCCTATTCCTAATTTCGATTTTAAGCAACAGTTTTACAGCTTTTTACAGTATCACGGATTTTAAGGCTGGTAATTGAAACATAAAACAACAAAAACCAGCATTAGTTGGAATAAGATCGAGAATTCAAAGCCTGTNCAAAATATTTCTTCCTTCCGCCCCCACTTTTTGGTTCCCATGGGAATCCATTTATGAAGTGGTCGTTGTATCCATGGAATGTCTCTTTTTCCGCTCCTATTTTTAGTCACGTTTTGAGGCCAAATTTGGCTATTTTGGTGGATTTTTAGTGTTTGAAATTCTTACATCCAATCTGCTGAAAATTGCTTGATCTGCGAAGCGATCACTGCAACTACTGACTAAACTCATAGCTCCGATCACTGCTAATCAGACCCCAATGACACAATGACACTAAATTGGCTCACTTTACACCTCCATAGACCTAATCATTTCTGATCAGAATGCTCAAACAGATCACAAAGACCCCAACGATCCTGATCTTTTCTGAAGCAAATGCTACCTGATCACACAGGCTCTGATAGTTTCATGCTTCTGATCACCGCTGATCAGAAGCTAATGCCTCAATGACACCGATATTTGCTGATTATGCTATAGCTCTTATCGCAAATGATCAGAATGTTTATCAGGCAGATCTGATTACTTCTGATTGAATCGATTCCCTGGATGTATCTCTAGAGTATTGTGAATTCTTGGACTTAAACTTCCTCCTCATTAGACATCCTAGTACCACACAGCCACACACATTTGTCATCTTTCCCACCATCATCATCCTTTCTCTTCATATTCCGCAAAAAGTCTCTCCCCCTCTTCCCACAAGGATCAATCATTCCTCCACCTCTTCAGGAAGCAACATTGGCGGGGGTAATCCGATCCATCCCCTTCCATACACCTCGTCCCCATCGGCGGTACCAGTGGGTGGTCATCTTCACGATTGTGAAGGGCATAGAATAGCTCTTCACTAGCTTTATTGCCTTAATGCTCTGCTAAGATTCCAATTCTAACTTGACAAAATGGTAGGCTAGACAGACTGCTATCTTGATCGGAAGTTGGCCTTGATCGGAAGTTGGCCTAAACCATGATAATATTTCGGGACCAATACGTCCAGATCATAGTGGTCAAGGACCGAGTCGATTTTTTGTCATTTGTCAAAAACAAATATTTCAATTTCATTCTATTGTGTTGAACCCTTCGAGATTCCGATTTTGATTTTCTTCGGATCCCTCGAAGGTTCAACGAACAACAGATCCATGATAAGGATAAAGGATGCCAAGATGGTGTACCAAGTGTCAAGATAAATGACCAAGAAGTTCATCCTTCAAAAATGCATATTTGGTCATAATTTTGGTAATCCAATGTGATTTAGCTTTCCCCCGTGGTAACCATGAATTTGGTCCTTGGCCACTTCGGGTTTGGGTCCTAGCAGACCCGCTAGGACCTTAGTCTCCGATGACTCATTTTCCTCTCCTCCCATTTGCTCCCCGTCGACTTTCCGCTGTTTGGAAAGGGCATTCATTCATTTTTCGTCCATTGCACATCCATTTCATTACTCGGTTTCACAATTTATAATTCGACCACCTTGTTAATCCGGGAAAATCAAGATTGGAAAATGCCCTTTCCATAAAAGTTCCCTTTTTCTTGATACTAAAAAGCCGAACAAATCGACTTTCCATGACTGACCCCTGTAAAAATTCAGGGGTAAGCGAATGGGTAATGGAGCGGAGGTCCTTCTAAAATAGGAAAATTAGCAATTTCTAGATTAAAAACCTAGTCCTAGGTTCTCGAAACTATTGAATTTCTCTATTCCGGATCTGGCGTTAGCTAACCCATCATCATCCATTCCTCGTTCCCAATTTTCCTGTGGCTAACCCATCAACAGGAAATTGGATTCCCTCATCAAGCAGGGCCCAGATGGAATGGACCACCCATTTCGGAGGGAGTTCCATGGTGGAGGAACTCGGGAAGTTTTATGGCCATAAAAAGAGAGAAAAAAATACCTAATTATATCGTAGTATGTTTGGTCTATTTTTTTTTGCAAATTCCCAATTGTAGCTTTCTACCAAACAGTTTGGACAAACCAAAAGTTCGATTTTATGGAACCAGGAAATTTCAATGTTCAGACTCCTCGAAAATTCGATTCCCTCATCCCCTGGTCTCCATTCTTTACTCTGGTCACGCTTTATGGCCTTAAGTGCAAAAGACGGGTCTTATTCCCAATTCTCTGTACCATCATCATCCTGTTTAGGATCCCCAACCCTTGATAACTGTGTGTGTTTTCTTTTTGTATTTTTAAAATTATTTCCACCATCCAGGATCTTAAATCTCCTACAAAAACGTGGCTGTGGCCAAGGCCGGGATCTCTAGTTGTTCAGACCAAGGAATTCCTTGATCAAGAATACCAAGGAAATCCTTGTGGTCCTTGATCATATGTTCACCACATCAAGGAACCGGGACCATCAATACTCCTTGGCCTGAGCCTAGCCTTAATAAGGAGGTCTAATGGAATCATTCCCAAATAAAGATTTTTTCAGCAACTCTGCCGAACTTTCGAATGGGCGAATGTTTATGGCCAAAAAAAACAGGAAACTGGTGTCCCATTTTTGGTTCTTATCCATTTCCCTATCTCTTCTGTGTATTGGTTCCCTTAGAAGCCAAAAAAGGCTCCTCGGGGGCCATAGCCTCCGGCGGGGGCTAGGAAATATGCCCTCCGGCATTCGCAAAAGTCACTTTTCTTGCCATAAATGTCTCTCTTACTCACTCTCTCTGTAATGCCCGCTATTTCCTGGCCATATCTGTCTCTGGCGCCCTCCAATAGCTATATAGTCTCTCACTTTCCTTCACCCCCCAGTCTCTTCGGAATCCATGCTATTTCCTGGTTATCTCTGACTGTCTGATAATGGCATATCCCCCGGCACTCTCTTTTTTCTCTGCCTCTCTACCCCACAACATCCATTATTCATCTCTTGGCGAGTTGTGTGCCTCTTCCCTCCCCCACACATTTTTGTTTTTCGCGTGAAAGTTAATCCCCGGCACACAGGGGATGGGCACCGGACAAACCGATGAGGAGAAGCAAAAATGCCAAATTTGTCATTTATAAGCCCAGGCCCTTTTTGTCCTTGTTACAATTCGTGCTATTCATCCAGAATTTGGGCCGAATCTGCTTTTTTGGGTCGATTTTTTCTTTTTTTTTATGTACCAAAAACGTCCCCAAGGGCAAAAATTTCTGCGTCAAAATACTCTCGCAGGATTCAGGGTGGCCGAGTGGTTAAAGCTGTTGCCTGGCGGACTGTTAGGGCAGTGGGTCGAATCCCCGCGCGGAAAAATATTTTTCATTCCGTTTTAAGGATTTTTATTAGGGTTGTTGGCGACCGGTTTAAAACCGGTACCCCCGGTTTTCGGTTTGGCGGTTTTGGGACTCCCGGGTTTCGGTTTCGGTTTTGCCCTGACCCACGGTTAACCGCCGGTTTTACCGGTTTTTCAAAAATCGGCCAAAAAATCGATAATAATTTCAAAAAATTCAATTTTTGCTCTCAAACAGCTTCAGGAATGCATGAAATCTTGAACATAAATTAATTCAAAGCAAAATATCATCCATTATATCTCAAAAAATCAAAATACAAACATTTTCTCCAACCTTTTTAGAGCTATCGGAAACCTTTTACAGTGAAATTCTCAAAAATTTTCCTGTTTGGCACTTTGAATTTTAAACATCGAAAATTGAACTTTAATTCAAATTATTTTTGAAGGGGAGGGGTGTTTTTCGGCGGCCCGACAGGGTCGCCGAGGAAAATTTCGCGTTTTTAGACCATTTTCTTATGAAAAATTGATCAATTTTTTGCATTTATGGAGAAATTTCATGGAATAAATGTGGAGTTGGCAGCCCTTAAGGAGCCGCCAAAGAAAAATTTTGCAATTTTTAGGCTTATTCTTTAGGAAAATTGGAGGAAAAAGGAAAAATTTTGTCTTCTTGATATAGAAGAAAAATTCGGACCATAAATTTTTTTTATTAAATTTGAGAATGAATATTTGAAAAAGATCTTAATATGGTTTGATAGACCAAATAGTTCTCAACAATTTCCTAAGGTCGGATAGGTCGTACTTCGTACTCGTATATCTTAGCATACTTTTCGAACCATTGTACTTCACTCGTAGTAGTACGTGAAAGACCAAAATATGAGTTCAAAGCAGTGATCTTAGGCCACCGGGCATTTGAAAATCTAGATTTTTCAACTTTGGCATGTTTTTAAAGAAATATGAAATATTGGCAGCTCCAATAGGGGTCGCCAAAGAAAAATTTGAAAATTTAATGAGTAATCTTACGAAATTTAACCATCTGGGGCCCTTGATCTTGCCTATTTTTCTCAATTTTCTCATTCTTAGGGGTGTATTTTCAAAACCGAAAAACCGGCGGTTTTGGGGTCCCGGTTTTCGGTTTGGCCGGTTTTGGGTCCCCCGGTTTTCGGTTTCGGTTTTAGGGCCAAAAACACCGGTTTTCGGTTTCGGTTCGGTTAACCGGTCGCCAACAACCCTAATTTTTATGTCCAAAAACATGGCCAAGGATAGAATTCAACATTTTATATCAAAAACTGCCTTTGATGAAAAAATTTCTCAACAAAAATCGACCTAAAGACTGGACACAAACTTTTTTCTTCCAACTTTTATCATTGTCATTCATTCACCCATACCCCTATATCCCATATTAGTTCATAATAACCCCCAGCAGATGTTCACCTCCTACTCCTCGTCCATTTCCAATCCATTTTTTGGAGACGACGACGGTCCGTCACCATTTACTACAACAACTGTACCATCAGGTACCGGTGGCGGAATGGATCAGCAGGACAGGGACACAGGTGCTGCAACAACTCCAACAGATCAGCAGAATGATCAGCAAAGTGATCAGGGATCACAAGGACAACAACAATGCTGTGTGGCCAACCCGTTCCGAAGCGAGTTTGAAAGGTGAGAAGTTGGCCCATTTTTAATCGAATTATTGGAAGGGTTTGGCATTGGTGGATTTAGGCAATTTTTAAAATTGACATTTTTACCCTCAAATTGGAAGTTTCGTGGGACTCTACATATTTCTCCTTATTTATCCTGTTATTTTGAGATCACCGCGGGCAGGGATGACTAATAAATCAAGATAGGATTTTCGTAATTTTATAGCATCGAAAATATCATTTTCGAATTTTTCAGAACCACCAGAAATTCGATTTTTTCCATTGGGACAAAATGACTCCATCTCTACCCCGACCATAAAAATTTGAGTTTTTTCCTAGTATCTACATAAATCTGAATCCACGAGAACAATAATTAGGTAAGTACATAAAATATCTCAATGTTCACCGTCAAGCCTAAAATGTCGAAAATTCCAACACCAGACACAAAACAACAATGCATAACGAATTGGGAATTTATGAGGGTGCCCATCAATCCAAAATCCGCCAAAGGCTCCCTTTTTGCTGTGGGGGTGGTTGGTTATGCCCTCCCATGGGACAAATTGCTGTCTTCTGTCTTCTCGCCGTCCTCCAAGGCCAAAACCACAACAAACAATACACATTTTTCGTTGTGTTTTTGTTGCTTTGGGCAATGAAAAAAAAGATTGGTTGCGGAGATATTTTATGTTTGGTTGATGGACAAACAACACAAATTCCCACAGCCCCATCCACTGAACTTTTCTTTTATGTTCTCCCAAATTTTTCATCCTTTAATGGCCCATTTTAGCGCCAAAAGTTGCTGTTATGGCCAGAATTTGGCCGCAATTTTTTTGAAATTTTTAATCATAAAAAAGAAAAGGAGTACCTCAAAACAAAAATGAACTTGGAATTTTTGGCCAAATGTTGACCTGACNGGGGGGGGGGGAGGGAGGATAAGTAGGTATGTACCTTCCAAGCCTAAATTTTTTTTTTATGGATCGCAGATAGGACCAGGAGAGGAAAGTAGAAGAAAAATTGATTAATTTCAATAGAAATGGGTCTAAAATCTCATGAATTCTCCAAAGTACCTATCGCGGCCTACCTCAAAATAGGAAAATTTCTCCATGAAACACAAAAATGGCCAATTTTCCTAAGAAAATGGCCTACACTTTCAAAATTTTTCCCGCCGACATCCCCTAAATTTCTTGTTAAACCCCATGGACACGAGTACCCACACCAAGCCGAAATCCTGGATCCGTCCCTGCTTTATTTTCACCCTTTTGGCCAAAATTTCCGACATTTTTTTTCTACCTAAAGCGAAACTTGTGCAGCAACTTTTTCCTATTTTGAGCAAAAATATGTGTGTGTGGCAATTTTTCGACTTTTTGTCCCACCAAAATGACCACTTCCTCCTCCCCATTTTTTGCCTCCGAAAATGCCCTCATTAGTCCCACCCCTTCCGAAATGGCTTTTTCTGTCTGTTGTAGGAGGAGAGGAAGAGTATTTTTTCTAAACAACATTCAAACATTACATCGGGCATCATTTACATATCTTCCTAGTATGTAGATAAACATCGATTTTTAGCATTTATTAGCCAATTATTATTAAGTGGTTCTGTCAAAAAAAAATTTTTTTTGAAAAATTATGCCATATATTTCTGGATTTTTTGACCAATTTGGCATCTTTTAGCCCCCTCCAATTCCATAAAAATTCATTGTTTCTCAACAAATTTGTGGACTAAATTCCAAAAATAATATTTCCTGTCTGACCAGTTTTTCGGACCTTGTAAAAATTGTTTAAAATTGTCTAATTTTTTATGAATTGCATTTCGAAATTTCCATGGAAAGCAGAAAAATTTTGCAGGCTAAACATATTCTGCATATAACTCATAAGGGATTAAAAAAATTTCAATTTTTGAGTTTATCGAATTGAGCTCGAGAGACTTATGTCTTTAGGAGTTGATTTTTTTAAATATTCCAAATTTCAGCCGCATGTTGATGACCCAGTCCGCGGTGTTCTCCAGCATGTCCATGACCTCATCATCCGTCGATGATCAACAACAATCACAACTCCATGAACATCCGCAACAAGTTGCCAAGCAACTGTTGCTGGACTCCGGCTACCGCTCAACCATCTCCAACTCGGGCCTGGAGGAGGAAATTGCGGCTGCAGCGTCAGAAAAAGTTGCAGAGCGACAACGCAGCGCAACAAAGCCTAGGAAAAAGAGGTGAGCATACTCTAATCAGTGATCAGAATGCTGTTGATCTCTGATCAAGATGGGTGATAGGAAAAACTGGGTTAGTCAAGTGAGTGGTCTCGAAGGATTGAATTTAGATGGAATTTTCAAGATGACACAATAATTTGAGCCCCGTGAGAAAATATGGCCAAATGCCCCATGGTATTACAATCTCCATTGGTGATCACTGATTAGAGTGAATCTGTACATTTTTTTCTTCTACCAGTGCTGAGGTTGCGGATTTGGGCCACCGAGGAATTTGGAATTTTTATGATTCTTTTTTGATCATTTTTGGCGAAACTCTTCGTATATGTCCCCTTTAGCTATACCATGATCTGGGCCTCCTATTCTTGTTCTAATCTAGCTTATTCTATAAGACATATTACATATTTTCTAGTCCGGGTATGCATGACCATATCCATCCATGGTATGTTCAATAATCAGGTTCAGAGCTATTGATCGCCTCATAATCCATTATCTGTTCTCATTGAATCACCAACTTTTGTTTCTTTAGCCAACGCACTGCAGCCAAACGGCTTCCGGATCCGCAAAGTGCTTCCGCTTCCGCCTCCTCGGGCTCCTCCCGCGTGCCGGCATTCCTGCGGCGAACATGCAGCAGTGCCGCCAATGGCATGCTCAGCAGCATTACTGCTGCTGCAGGTAGTGCCAATAGCAGTCATCCGCCGACGAGACCAAGCTGGATGGGCCAACTCGGCTTCGCCCTCCCGACGACCGCATCGTCATCAGCAGCAGGTTGGATCAGGAATTATTCATTTTTTGGACATCACTTACGTAGAACAATTGAATCATATGGAGCATTTATGACTGCCAGGGGCCATTAAAACTTTTAGAGCTTCTCGACCAAGCAAATCAGATTTTCACACTTATCATGTCCTAAACTGGCCAAGTATCAACATAGATCAAGGCTATGTCCTTTGATTTTGACAATTTGGCAATTTTGAAGGTTTAATTAATTCCGAATTTTTTGTTACATTGGTTTCCAACTTCAGTTTGTACCACCCTGGTAATTATAATCTAAATCTAGGGCATCTTGTTATTACATAATTAAGACATTTTTTAGATACCTTTTGAATCTTTTGGAGCATCTTTAGCATAGATCAAGGCTATGTTCAAACTTTGATTTTGAAAATCGAAATTTTTAATTTTTCTTTTTTATTTTTCCAGTATAGATTTGATTTCTCTCCGACCCTTTACAGGAATCACCGGTGGCACAGCACCGCGGAGACCAAGACGTACCCGGAGTGTTGGGTCAGCGAACTCCACTCGGCTGTCCTCATCCGCCACACTGCCCCCGGCACTTTTCTACGGCACCGGCTGGATGGTGGAGCTGTCCTCCTCCAACAACAGCAGCGATGACAACGATGATGACAGGCATGAGGGCATCAACGCGGAGCCGGGACAGGACAAACTGCAGCTGAACAACGGCAGAAACAACAAAGAAGGTGGGAAGGAAGCTTGGAAATCTTAAACGGGACAAATTCCCTAAAAGAATTTCCGAAATAAAAATATCGAAATCTTTAGGAGGATTCTGGACTAAATTTCTTGGATTTTAGCCCTACAATACTCTACTATACCATTTTTCCGTGGCACCTGAATAATTTCTAGAACCAGAGACGCATTAGACCCTAATATGGGATGAATTGCTAAAAATTTTCTAAGCGGTCCATCGGACGGTCTTTCCCCTCAACAGCCAAAAACCTTAGATTTTGTGAAGAAAAAGTGATCGAAAAAGCTCCATCGATCCCTATCGAAGCCAACCAAAAAAGTTTTTGAGGGATAGAGTCAATTTGTTTTCGAACTTTACGATTTGGCCACCTTTTTTCACCTTTTGGCCAACCATTCTTTTGCGGTGACGATGGTTGCCTAGGCCACCCAACTAGCACAGAGGGGAGAAGGGTCATTTTTCGGGGGTCAACATCAGCAGCAGAGAAAAGGATCCATTGTCTGTGTGTTTGCACAGATTTTTCAGGGTCTAGGGCCAAAATTTGGCCCAATTTGGACCCAGTTGGCCGCCCGTCAATATCATATTATTGACCCATCTGCTTAATTCTTTCAAATTATATGCAGTTTACATAAAGTATATGATAGAAAAAGACTAATAAATTGTAACTTGTAAAATAAATAACCTCCCGCAACTTGTGAGTTGTTGCAAAAAATTTTCCCGAATATGTTTTCGTTCAAAAATGTTCCCATCATCTTACTTGTTAGTTTGTTAGTTGCTATTGTGCTTATATTGAGTTAGTCGCCGCGCAACAAAGTTTCTTCATGAGAATAATCTCTCAATTCAGTGCTTGATATAATCCTTTTTATCTTGAAGTCAATTTTCCGATTTACACCAAAAGTTATCAATTAACAACGATATTAGAAGAATTATTGCGCAACAAATTTGATTCACAACGCAACTTTCTATGCTCATGATCATGTAAGGACCGGAAAGCACTTTTTAAATTAATCCGAAAATCGCCAAAATCCATTCATGAAATATTCTATCTGGAAACTGCGATTAGATCTCTAATAACTAAGTTGCTGCGCAACTTTTAAGTTCATTTACTTGCCGTGCAATTTTTTTGGCCATTTTAGGTCCAGGTAGACCAAATAAAAATCCTCTTTTGTGTCCGAAAATCTTCGGAAATCCCCTCCTCATCAGCTCACATATGCAATTATGGCGTGTGCAGGTGGTTGCGGTGCAACTTTTAAGTTGCTCCGCAACAAAATCCGCGTCCGACGCTGCCACAAACCGGATTATACGCACAAGCCTTCCTCACATACATATAATTGAGCCCCAAGGATGAGGAACAATGGACTTTGACTCTAGTGGATCCATCCATCCAATCCGCCGGAGGAGCGAGGATCACTTTCATTTCCATTGAATGGCTTTCCGCATGACCGAACGGAACAGGACGGTGTGTGGCGAGCCGGTGTGTGGCGGCCGGTGTGTGGCGGCCAGTGTGTGGCGGGCCGGTGTGTGGCGAAGCTCATCAAACCTAAAAATTTTTTTTGAACCATTTTAGACCAAAAGTATAAAAGAGAAAAATATGCAGAATTTTGTGCTCTATCTTTCGGTTTTTTTAGTTTTTCGAAATTCGAACAAAAAATTCTAAATTTCCACTAAAAACACGATTTTCCCTTTAAAAGTATGATTTTTCGAAAAATTTCAACTTTTTCTATGGAAATTCAAAAAAATAAAAATATCAAAAGATAGAGCACAAAATTCTGCACATTTTTGTCTTTTATACATTTGGTCTAAAATGGTTCAAAAAAAATTTTTAGGTTTGATGAGCTTCGCCACACACCGGCCCGCCACACACCGGCCGCCACACACTGGCCGCCACACACCGGCTCGCCACACACCGGGGTGTACCGTGACCGAAAGCATGGAATTTGCATCACTATATTCCTCTTACATATATTATTCATTTCTGCATACCATCATGGCTTGTATGCCCTTCTATATCTTATTTAGAAGTAGGGTAGCACGGGGACGGGGATTTTGAAAAAATCGGGGACGGGGATTGCCGGGGATGGGCGAGTCGGGGACGGGGATGAAAAATCGGCCGGGGACGGGGATCGGGGTTTCCGGGGACGGGGATGGGTGAAAAAATTTCTAAGTCTTTTTTCCGAAAAAATTTTTTTCAAAAATTTTTATAAGTGTTATATATCAAAAAATTTTCAAAGCTTTATTAAAAAATGAGCATTTTTTGGATGAAGAAATTTCACTGCATGAGGTGCCGGCGGTCCCGATAGGGGCCGCCGGAGAAAATTTTTCGAAAATTTAGGTCATTTTCCTTAAGAAAATTTGTCATTTTTAATGAAATTTTTGAACAAATCATTGTGGGAGGTGGCGGCGGTCCCGATAGGGGCCGCCGGAGAAAATTTTGAAAATTAAGACCCTTTTCTTTTTAAAAAATTGCTTAATTTTTATGTCACTTTCTGTAAATTCTGTTTGAAAATTCAAGAATTATCATCTTCTAAAAAATTTT